>PVKA01001134.1:0-157628 GCA_004027165.1 Ctenomys sociabilis | reverse complement strand
CCCATCCCCCATCCCCCGCCCATGGGCCTACTTACAGGCGTTTTAATCTGCTGAGCTATTTGGCTGGCCCTAGTTTTCACTATTAATATTTCTATTTTGTCATGAATCTTTTTTTAACTTCGTCTACATCTTTCTTTAGCTCTTGGAACATGAAGACATATTTTTAAACATGTGTAGTAGATCTCTCTGCAGACCTTTTACATGAGCAGTTTTAATTGTTCTATATGTTTGCTTTGAATTGGCCGTATTTCTATACCAATTTGTATGTTTTGTGACTCTTGTTGAAAACAGGGCATTTCAATCTCATAACATGGCCATTCTAGAAATTGGGTTTTCATTCTTCCTTGCTGTTTGTTACTTTTGTTTGTCATTTATTGCTCTTTTGTTGTTGTTGTAGACTGTCTGTATACAAAGGTCAGCCTGAGGTATAAACTCCAGGTGTCCTAGGGTGAACATGTGTGGTCATGTTCTAATGTTCTCTATAAACCAGGTTGCTTTTGAATGCCCTGGCCTTTAATGTCTGGCTTTCAAAAGGGGTAAACAGAAAGCAAAAGGTGTGTATAAAGGAGTACAGGCCCTGTAATACTTCTGCAAATGACAGTCACCAGAGGGGTAGGGACTTGCAAGGTGGGGAGGAGGGAGAATAACACCTAGCTGCTGGTCTACACCTCTGCCAACAGGAGCACAAATGAGGAAGCACAGCACAGGTCTTCAAACACTGCCTACAGTGGCTCCCACAGGCTGCGTTTAGGCTCGCAGAACATAGACACTGCTGTCCTCATGCGGCACATGGGCCAGCGATAGAGACGGTACAACTGACACCAAGCTAAGACTTGAAATGACTGAGACCAAACACAGCTTCCATCCATCCCCAGGAAGCTGCAAGCCTTTAATAGTTCCTGGAGTTTCAAAATAGGAATGCTAAAGGGCCAGGGAGATGGCTCAATGGAATAAGCACTTCCCTGGTAAGCACAAGGGCCTGAGTTCAATTCCTGGTTCTGCCAAAAAAAAAAAAAAAAAAATAGGTAGTATTTTTTGCTAGGTAGTATCTGCCCATGCAGGTACAACATAAGTGAAAAAAGAGATCCCATATGCACCTTTCAGGAATCCTTTCTCTTTCCTATTTTTAATTGTCATATGCATTTTCAATGTTGAATTGTTTTATAAATGATAAACCCTCCCATCAGATACGGTTTGCAAAGGTTGTCTCCCCTTCTCTGGCTTACAACTGATATTTCTATTAATACTGTTTGTCTCTATTTACAAAGGGCAAAGAAGAATATTACATTTGTGCAAATGCATAGATAGAGCTCTGAAGGAAGGAGAGAAATTCAAAATAAATGACACCTGACACGAATCAAATCATGTCATCCTCTATAACAAAACACCAATCTGCCCTTGTAATGCAATATAGTTCTAGCTGCCACAACCCATTTCTAAAACCCAGGGCTTCTAAACACAAAGCAGTGACTGCCATCAAAAATTCAATCAACTAAGACTTTCTGCAGTATAAAGATCTCCAGTAGAGAGCACTAATGTTTTTAAAATATTTTGTTAAAAGCTTTAAAGCTGGAGAAGGCTTAGGAAGCAGTTAGTTCCATAATTTATCCCCAAGAATCCAGGAGCATGAGACACACAGGATTTATTCTACCTTCATCTACAGTTTTTTAGCCACCAACTGTCCCCAGATACCATGTTATACCTTGGGATAAGCGGGGGGGATAGATATCTAAGTTTCACTTAATGCCCAGCAACATCCTTACCATATTACTCATTTAATCTTACCACAACCTATCTTTCAAGAAGAAAACTAAGACACAGAAGAATTAAGTAGATTTACAAAGACCAAACAGCTCATAAGGAGAAAGCCAAGATTTGAACCCACATTATCTTGCTATATTTTAGGTACCACTTCCAAATGTCATCATAACTTTTTTGATATATGTCCTTAGAATGGCATAACAATCTCACTTTACTGAATAGTCAGTCACTATCAAAGAAACTCATGACATTACACTTCTTCAAAGACCCATTAACACCCAAACCTAAGCTGAAAAGAGTAAGCCAAAGCCCATACAGATGCAGTTATTATTAGAGAAAGAAGATGAAGACATCCAAAACAATGACAAATATAAGCAGTTCTGCAATGAGTAATCTTTTTAAGCTTACTGCTGGCAAATGTTGCTACTTGTATATCATTCCCTTGTCATTTCTAACCACACCTTGTACTCCTTCCCAACTCCCATGCCCTGATCTTTTATATGGGTTGAGGTTTTTCTTTTGTTTTGTTTTGTTTTTCAATCTAATCAGAATCTTTTGCCCAGATTTCAACAAGGTTCAGGGAGCACAAACCGATCCTTGCAGGGATACCAGGGAGCCCTGTCTTGGTCTCCAGAACTAATCAGAGCTAGTTTTAGACCACTCCACACCAGCTCTGCTTTCATCCTGGCTTCACTTGTACAAATTTTCTTAGAAGTCACCTCCTCTTTATGGATAAGACAAGAGTCAGCAACTGCCTGGCTCCTCCATGGTGATTCCAATATGTGACCCAGATGACAGCATATTTTCTTTAAATGGGATGCATGGGAAACTTTCAAAGAAATATTTGGACAAATTCCCAGAAGACAGATCAACTGAGGCTGTCAGACATCCTGCCACAGGAAAGATGTTTTTTTTCTTAGAGGAATGAACTCAAAGGAGGGCAACCATCCCTGATGGTCTGATAAGGAAGAGACAATGTCTAGTTAAGGCAGATGAACACCTGGCGCAGTGAGTGATACCACAGAGTGGTTGTGACTATTCATGGTAGGGGACCTTTTCACAAGCAAATGTACAGCTGGCCTCACACAATTGCAGTCTAGCTTTCTAGGTCAAACTACTTTGTTCCAAACACATGTACAATATCCAATTTATCCTCCTGTCTCGGAATTCCTATCACTGAGCTCATTCTCCTGGGGAATTCTCAGAATTTGTGCCAAGCCCAAGACAAGTTCATTTTAACCACTGTAACCAGAAGTTTGAAAAGGTCAGAAAAACATGATGTTTTTCTTTTCTTTTCACCAAAAAGAAATAAAAACAAATCCTTCCTTAATGACATTGTGCTCAGTCATATGCAGCTGGACCTAGAGCTTCCAGTAAATTGCCTCAGGATGCCAAAGTATGAGTGAGTGTCTTCTAACCTGTGCTCTTGTTTTCTTAACACCATGATAAAATCAACAATCTTATACCATGATTCCGACACAAGATTTAAAAGAAATATGCAGTATTAGAGTAGCTCTGCCACTTGGAGCCCCAAGGCTAGCTAACTTTTGCCAGGCCCATGACCAGTATGATGCCCTCCCACCTTGCAGTACCAGCTAAACTCACTTCTACTTCAGGAGGCTCTCTGGATATACCTTCCTTGCATGGTGCTGCAGCTTTGAGAAAAGAAACTATGCTTATCTTACTTTTCTTCTTTACCTCGCCAGATCCCCAGCATTTGCTCAAAAAATTTGTAAGTATTCAACATTTAATTTTTAAAAATAGAGGGTTCTTTTCATTACCATCATTTATAAAACATTGAAATAGAAAAAAAAAACTGCTACTATTGAAAAACCTCTCTCACTATTCTATCAAGGCATCTGCATATAAAAGATCTTAATATTTATATGCTGTAAATATACAGATTAATTTCTTCCTTTTGAGTAATCAATCCAGAAAAAATAAAAATAAAAAAAACTACCAGTCTCAGGAGTGAGGTGATCACTTCATGTGGGTCAGAAAATTCAGCAATGAAACAGACAAAAAAAAAAAGAGAAACATAGTAATCATCTCATTTTGATCATTTGTAATTTTGCCTTTTACCTGTATTCCTTGTACAGAGGAGCTAAGCACATTAGCTGCTCCTACTCCTCCTCTTTTATCACAGGGATATAAGTGAAGACCCTCCCACTAGCCATCTTGAGATGTCGTAGAAATATGTATATTTTATTTGTTTCTTCGCTTAGATTCTTGGCTCTCCAAAACGAACCCTAAAGGCAAAATGTCATTTTACACAATGTTTGGGGCAGATAATCCAGGGATATAGAATAGTCCTCTGCTCTCCTCTCAGAACTGCATGTTCCTGAAGGTGCCTCTCAGGACTCCCGCTCTGTGTTCCATCTGCTCTCCTTCTGAGCCATAGAGCCTGTCTTTGCTAGTCCTTTCCTGTCTCTGAGCCACAATACCCACACCTACAGCTCTAGGGAAGAAAGGCTTAGTTTGCTGCACAGTTTGGCTCACTGTAGAGGTTTCTAGCCACAGTCAGCGGGCTTCAAGGCAGGAGGCATGGCAAAGGGGCATTCCAGAGAAGAAGCAGCTCCTGAGAAGGCAGCAGAAGAGAGCAGACTGAGATCAAGGCCAAGAAGGGAAGGAGCTAGAGCCAGCCCCCCAGTGACACACCTCCTCCGACACTACAAGCTTTACTTTCCAGCACCACACTGAGCTGTGAACTCAAGTGCACTAATCCACTATCAAGGATTCAATCACCTCCCCAAAGCCCGACCTCTGAGTGCAGGAGGCTTGGGGCCACATGAACCATAACAAAATCCATGCTTGTTTGTTGTATCCTTCCAAAGTGTGGATGGCTAAAGTCAGGGACCAATTTATAGCTTCTCTGTACAACTTTTGTCACACACACGCACACACACATACACACACACACCCGCCGCCCTGTACAGCACAGGAGTGGCCCTTCATAGTCAGAAAGCAGGTTTTAATCACTATTTTAGTCTTGGACAAATGTGATTATGTAAATTTTAGCCAAGTCTTTTATAATTTTCTTTTAGCAATATAAGTTGGAGAGTCCCTGAGGGAATTTTGCAAATACTGAATATACTTCAAGTCTCCACAGATCCTGGTTTTGAAGAGGTTGCAATGCAGTAGAAAAACATGGACATAAGAAACCAAACAGTATTTATATTTATCATTGATTGTAGAGTCTACCCGGGATATTCAAAATTTCTATCCAGTAAATACACCTTCCCTTATGGGCCCATACCATGAGCGTGGTATTTAAAAAGTTCTTTGAGAGGGCAGTTGAGGTTATTTGTTCTACATCATAAAATGAAAGAAATAAGAGAAACATCTACTTGATGCCTTTACAGCATTGCTGAATACAATATCACAAATTCAGATTTTTTCTCCAATGAGAGTAGTAAGCACCGTCATCATGGAGTGTGATTTGCTTGATGAGAATTTGGATAAAATAATCACATTTAAAAACTACATATTTGGGGCCAGCTTGATAGCTCAGCGGATTAAAGCTCCTGATAGCAGACCCAGGGGTTGGGTTTTTGATCCTAGGCCTGCTGTGCCAGGCCTGCCCCTGAGGCACACCCTGAGAGGGTGTTTGAGACTGGGCATGGTGGCACACACCCATAATCCCAGAGCTTGGGAGACTGAAAAATGGGAAGGATCATTACCAGTCCAAGATACATAGAGAGACCCTGTAAACCCTATATTAAATACATAAAAATAAATAAAAAACTACATATCTGAAGTTATTTATTCAAAGGTAATACAGTTTGAATAAATTTGATGTGTTAATGAAAGCATGGAAATCATTCTCATGTCATCATTGAAACTATAATTTTTCTTTCCCAGTACTAGTGATTGAGTTCAAGCCCTATGCAACAAGCCCAGTCCTTTTTGATTTTTTTTTTTTTTTTTTTTGAGATACTATCTCTCTAAGTCACTCAATTTCCCAGGCTGAGCTTCAAACTTCAATCCTGCTGCTTCAGATAACTGGACTGCTGGGATGCAGGCCTGTGCCACCACTGTCCACTACAACTATAATCTTAGCAGATCATTTCCTTTATGCTCTGTATAGAGGAAACTGACTCAACAGAGGCTAAGTAACTGCCTCAAGTCACACAAGTAGTTGTATTACTGTTGGGAAGATGGATTTGGGACAGAATATCTCTTTGGGAATTTTCAAATTTTAACTCTGTGGTTTTACTACATATATATATATATATATATATATATATATATATATATATATATATATATATATCAGAGAATTATATATATAATCCTCTGGTGTTCAGCAGTTTGAAGACCCACCCAAATCTAAATGAGTCTGACAGATCTGTCCATACAGTGCCTGAAATACACAACTCAAAAATCTGAGTGACTATATGAAGGAGTGTACGCTCAGGTTTTTCTCCAACATTCAGAAAACAGCTGCCAACCCAGAATGCAGTGGGCAAGGACAGAGCAGTGACACAAAGATGGCCTTATTCCCATTTGGAACCCCTCAGATGTACAAGTCTCCGCAGCATGCAGCTCAGTGGTGCACTTTCTTTACACCCTTATGCAAATTTATCAGATGCCCCAAAGGTAGTCTCTCAGTTTTTGTCCTCTTTCGGAAGGCCTCTGTACAGAGTTCTGCTAAAAAAAAAAGGGGGGGTGTGATCCCCATAGCAACTAAAAGAAATAAATTGTGTCTAATTGAATGGTTGTTCTGGAAAGGACAATCGAGCTGAGGCAGAGTTAAATAGGGTGGAGTCGGGGTGAGTAAGTGGATAAGGATGATAAAATGCTATCACACGCGCACACCAGTCTTGGGTTTGGATGAACTTTATCCTTCCTTTGGAAGGCACGCTGCTCCTCTTCAAAGGCAGACTAGGCTACTCCAAGGGAGAAGGGAGCGGGTGGGGTCCTGGATGGGCGACCTGCAGCTACTAAGCCGTAAACACTGGCCGTGCCTTCAAGGAGGTCCCTCGAACACCCGGCTCAGCACAAGCATTTTATTGGAAGGGACGGTACTTAAGAGACCCGGAATCTGCCGGAGCCGCAACGGTGCCTCGGAGGCACCTTGGCCCTTCCTTACCCTCGGGGCACGGGGCTGAAGATGGAAGGGCGTGAGACCCGACTCGCCGAGCCGGTCTGGTAAAGCCCAATTACTCGGGTGCCCGGCGATGCGGGGCACCGCTGCCACACCGCTCGCGCAGACTCCGGCTCCGGCTCCCGCGGCCGCGGGCCGAGGGCCGTCGGAGTGGGGGCCTCGCGGCCTCCCGGAGGCGAGCTCCGGACCGGCCGGGGCCGCCTGCAGCCGCGCGCTTCCTCCCCGCTCCGCCCCGCCCCCCGCCCCGCCCCGCCCCGCCCCGCGAGCGCAGTCAGCGGTTCGCGCCGCCGCGCGCTCATTGGTCGGCCGCGCCGCCGCGTCACAATGGAGCCGCTGGAGGCGGCCAGCGGGGCTGCGCCGAGCCGGGCAGCGCCGGCGCTTCCCGCCCAGCCCGCGGCCGCCCGTACCGCGGAGCCGGCGGCCGGCCAGGGAGAGGAGCGCGAGCGCCCAGCCGGGGACGCGCAGGTGGGTCGAAGCGGGCACCCGCCGGCCCGAGGAGCCGGCCTCCTGCCGCGGGGGGTGGGAGAGGTCGCGCAAGGGGCGCAGCAGGTGGGGGCCGGGCAGGTGTAGTTACCTGAGCGCGCTCACCTGCGGGCCGGTGCAGCTTGGCTGCTTCCTCGCCTCTGAGGGCAAGGACCTGGGCTGGGAGCCACGGGCGCGAGGAGTGGGCGGCCCGGCTGGGGCGCCCCCCGCGTGCCGGAGCCCCGGGGCGGAAGGCGCTGCTCGGGCCGAGCGTCGCCAGGGTGAGCGCGCCGCCCAAGGCGCCCACGCCCGCTCGCGCTCCTGCGCCCCCTGCCCGGACACTGCTGGCTGGCAGGCGCCTTAGGCTCCTGGATGGTTGGGTGTTCAGTCGTTTGAGGAAGAAGACCACTGAAGCCCCTTTAGAGGGAAGCTTAAAGGTTTTCCTCCTCCTGGGCTGCAGCTGGGAGGTCAGAAGAGGGGAGGCTGAGTGTCGGCTCATTAATCCGCGTCCTCAACTGACTTCCCAAAGTCCATAGGTTGCCTTTAGTCCCGTGACGTGTGTGGAAGACTCCTCTTTGTGCACAGAAGGGCAGCCTCAGCAATCCCGCCCCCTGCACAGGGCAAACCTAAACTTAAAAACTAATATGTGGATTTCCTTGAATACATTTAGCTTTCATGAAAGTTGTAAATATGCAGCCAGTATAAAACCATCGATTTGTTTAGCATATGTTGAGAAATCGCAGGCTGGGTGGATAGCACAGTGCTGCAGAGTGTATTTTGCATGAGCAAAGCCCGGGATTCGATCTTCCACACCAGGTAACAATAACCGTACTTGTAACTGGTCGTATAAACCTAAGGCTGAAGTAAGAAAGTCTAATGGCAGTATAATCAGTTACCAATTCGGGTATCCACTTATGCTCAACTGACGTCTCCCAAGAACCCCAAATCCTCTGATTGATTTGTGAGTGCCAAAGTGACTTCCTTTTGCCTGGACTTAATCCACTCCCCTCTTGATGAAAATATAGCATTGACAGCCGATCCCCCAGGATATTGGGCCTGTGTGATTTAAGATTGTAAGTCTCCACATGTCTGATAGTGCTGTGAGTTTAGGGCTTGGCCTGCTGCTTGGTTGAGGGTGTGAATTGTGTATCTGTCATTCAGTGGGTGCATGTTGAGTCGTGGAGTGTTCTTGTCTAGTTTCTAACACAGTTTTTCCTAGATGTCTTTGTGTTGCAGTTAATTTGCTGTTCTTTGAAACTTTTCCTCATTTTCTTCAATTGGAAAGGTGTTCCAACACAGCCTAATGTGAACATTTTCTTTCGCATTTTAAGTAATTTCATTTGACTCATTGGGATTTTTTTTCTTTAAAGCCTTTTTCTTACTCCTGTCATCCTTCTCTGTTACGGTTTTTACTTTTTAAAACACTCGGAAAAATACCAAAACTAAAATCAAAAAGGTCCTCATCAACAATTGAAAAAGATTCTCCAAGATGATTTAGAATAGTCTGGTTATTTTCCCACATAGCCTGAAATTTAGGATTTTTCTGTTTGTTTAATTTTCTAAAATTGAAGGGAGGAAAATATTTTAAAATTCAGAAGAATCTTCTTTTAGAAGAGATATTTTCAATACAGAAGTTATTTTTTTAATGTCTAATCATTTGAACGGCATTTGAGTGTATGTTCTTTTTTTAGTTTTTATTATCCATGTAAAAATAGCCCATTGAGCCCTGGCTGTCGTTTTCATTGAGTGTCACTCAAGTTGAATTTACAAATTGCATTTTTATTTCTCCTTCCCAGCATCCTTTTGCCATTCGCAGATCTTATCAGGAACCACTCTGCTTCTGTCATGTTACTGCACACCTGGTGGAATGATTTGCATTGCCTTCCACACAGCAGGTCCCTTGCTGCTGTCCTTACTCTGAGTCCTGGTGTTCAGCAAACAGCTTGGAACTGAGATCACCCAAGGGAAATGCGAAGGCCTGTCTACAGGGTAGAATTCATTTACCCTGGCCCTTCTAATGTGTGTCATGTGTTTTCACATTGCCACTTTTCATTGGTATTGCCTATTTTTCTTTTATTTCCCATCTGTATTTTCTAAACTTCCTACATGCCCTTATTGTGATTTACTGTTTATTTGCTTAAAAAAATGTAAAAAGTGTAGACTTTGTAATCTCTTTTTCTGAATCATTAAGATTGGTCTTGAAGAAAATCAGGCCCACCTCCCATCACTGCATTGCTCTGCCAAGTTCTTATCACTGCTGTTCATTTAGAAATCAAACAAAGAATGGTAGTAAACTTGGCTTTATGATTTCCTTTCCCTTAAGATCCTACTTATTTGCAACACAACTTAAATTCATTGCTTCACTGCTGTTGTGAGGAGAGCAAAGGAAATGAATAAAAAATGAGTTGTCAGCCCCGGCCATGACCTTTCCTTTTTGCCTTTTTGAATTTTATTCTGTCTTTGATATAGGTCACATGATTCTCCTTGGCCCTTTCCAGGCTGTGTGTGCTTGGACTTCATCACCTTCCATTTTAAGAGTCCTTTGTATTTCTTTCTTGTCTGTCTCATGCTGGGTGTTGCCACAGCTCCTTTCTGCAGTGCCCACCACTCATCTCAGAGCATCTTGCACAGAACCTACCAGCCCCTTCCCTGCCCCCCATTTTATTTCCAGTTCCATGCTTGTGACTGAGATCTTAGCATTTTTCTCTGCTCATCTCCTTACTGTTGAGTAGCATATTCCTTTGGAGTCTTCCTCAGTTATGCAGAATTGAGAGGATATTTAAGTCTTCATTTTCTTTTTTTCTATCAAATCTTTTTCAGCAGTTTGAAACACTTTAAAAAACAAATTGACTGCTTAGATAGGCACAGGGACCAGGGTTCAATCCCTGGTGTACAGTGCCGGCCCCTGGGGACATGCTGTGATGGTAATTGAAACTAGACGTGGTGGCATGTACCTGTAATACCAGCACTTGGGAGGCTGAAAACAGAATCACTTCTAGTCTCATCTGTGTAGTGAAACCCTGTAGACCCTATAGTAAATACATTAAAAAAAAAATTGATTGCAAATTAATAGGCAAAGAGTTCCTTAGGCTTTTACCTAGGAAAATGAACTTTCTAGACTAGTGGGTTGCATTTGAATTTTGTCATCACTTTGAACTCAAGTTAAGATTAGCTATTAGTTACAGAGACCACAAAGAACTATTGGTTAATCAAAGTAATTTCTCTTTCATATTAACAAAAGTTGTAGACAGACAGTCCAGTGGTCTATGATGGCTCTGTAGTCTTACAGCAAGGCTGGTTGCCTGTGTTGGACCTACTGTACGTAAGACGAAGCCCTCAACCTCATGGCCCAAGATGAAGCTTCAGCCATCACATTGAAGTGCCAGGTAGCAGGAGGAGGAGAGAAGAAAGAGAGGAGAAGGGGAAGGACAGGAGCCTGCAGTCTCATTCAATAATTTTCCAAAAGCTTGTTATGATATATCATTGCTCAAAACTTAGTACCTGACCATACTTCATGGAAAAGCCTAAGAAACATTGTCCTTTATTCAGTAGTCTTATTTGTAGATAAAAGGGGAATAGAGGAGAGTCTCATCTTTAGTGAGGAGGGGGGAAAGGACAAAAATGACTATTGGGGTAGCCAAACATCATGGCCCAAAGTGAAGCTTGGGGTTATTCTAACACCCTTTTGCTAGTATTATCACCCTATAGTATTTCTAAAACTAAATGAAATATAAGCTAATGCAGGACATAAATACAACAAGCTTTCAATAAAGGCTAGTTCATATTCTCCCTTACTCCTTTTCTGTGAGTTACCGAGTTTCCTTGTTGCCATATCATTGGCATTCAAGTCCTATTTTAATGTTTGGCCATGTGCCCTCATTGGTGGGTTGCATCTTCACGTGGGAGGGAGACAAGGTGTTTGAATGACAAAGAGCAACATGTCAGTGAACGTCAGCATTTATTTTGTAGTTTTAAAACACTATGGATTATAAATATGGCTCTTAAAATCAAAGAGACCTGGTTAGGAATCCTGGCACTGCCACTTATTGTGCAACCATACCCTCTCTCAGTCTTTCTCTATGTACAAGTTAGGGTGGATATGACCTAGTGGGATTATGTGGAGGGGGAAAGTACGCTTAATATTTAATGTTATGCCTGACAAAGGAGGTGATTGCCCCTTTTAAATTTGGCCTAACTGGAATTATTGCATTCTTCCTTTCCTGATTCCACCAGTGGCCATGATACACCCACTTAGTAAACCCTGTATGCATCACATTTATATTACAGTGGTTCCTCACTTATCAAAGAGGTTACATTCCAGACACCCCCGTGGTAAGTGAAAATCAGTAAAGTAGCATTATATTTATTTTAGCATTATATTTATTTTAATATTTGCATAAATATATTTTAAGGCTTTATACACTCTTCCCACACTTTTATAAACCTTTCCCACACTTTTAAAAACACTTCCAATATTAACCATTTTCTAAACTTGTAAACCTCCGTAATTTTAACAACCTATACTATACAGTACAGTATGTATTCATCTGGTAAAGAAATACTATAAACAATGTTATTTCAACTTAATATTTTAATGTTAGAATTAGCATTTTAATATATTTTATATATTTTAAAAATTTTAGTCAAAATCATTAAAACCATAAATACTATGCATATAAATACGTATGCAGTACTGTACACTACCACAAAATCCCACAGTATAGCAAAAAATTAGTGATAAATAATTTAAATTAATATTTTTTTTAAAACTCATGAAAAAGTCAGCGAAAGGCAAACCACCACATAGTGAATACTATACATCTGTGAACACTGATAGAGACTGGTACTACAGAGGTAGGGTTGTTGCTGTGACTGTACTTGACTCTGGTTTAGAAGCCTTTCAACCTTCTTTATGGGAGAAGTTTGGAAAAGTTTGGAGATGCTATCTGGACAAGCCCTAGAATGCTGTAACCAAAGCTTGCTGGACTTTAGAAGAATTTTGGAGTTTAGAAGACCAGAATGCTGATTTAAAAAAAAAAAAAAAAAAAAAAAGGCAGGTGTTAAAAGACTAGGCTCAGGAGATTTCAAGAGAAAAGGAGATTCCTTGACAGTTGAGTTGTAAGCCATTTGTGTTATGCTCTGGCAGAAAATTTTTACACATTTTGCTCCTGTCCGAGACCTTTGTAGGAGACAGAGATTAAGGGTGGGGAAACTTCAAGATAGTCCAGCCTTCAAATCATGGTGTGGGTACTGATGCAGGGAAGGGGGGTTAGCCAGCTTCTTACTAAGAAAAGCAAAGAACATGGGTAAATTATGTAAAAAGTTTTGAATTTGGCCACAAGGGAAGCTCAGGCAAATTTGAGGCCTGCAAAGGTAGAGCAGAGGAGAGCTTAGTTGCCAAATGGATTCACATTAAAAAGAAGCCAAGTACTTTTACAACAGGTCAGAAGGAAATGGCTTGAGAGAATATGAGGAATAAGCAAAACCCCCACCCACCCTTTGCAGGCTCAACATTGCATGAGTGGAAGACTTTGCTTTGAAAAGACAGCCTCAAGGTACTATACTCCAGAACCAAGGCACCTAGGGAACTTGTTCCCTGGGATTCAAAAACCTAGTCCTCAGCCACAAATTCCCTGGGATTTGGTTCCTGCCACTCAGCCCTCTGGTCATTTGGACACCTCTGCAGCTACTGTAACCATTGGCAGCAGGCCTTGGCATCATCCACGTGGTTTTGCTTTTCAAATCATACAGAATGCAATACTTGTGGGGTCAGAGAATCTTCCACTTAGATTTCAGGAGAAGGCTGGGAGGCCAGACAGTGTGCCTCTGAAAGAGCAATGGATGAAACTGAGAATGTAGCTGAAAATGCTGTTGAGACCTCAAAATGTTGGAGAAGCCAGCAATATGGATCTTCTGAGAAAAGTGGTAGCAATTGAGCAAAGCCAGCCCAAGAGAGAGGCCACGAGTACCCACCAGTAGTGCTGTCAGGGCAGGGCCGCACTAGCCTTTCAGAATTCACATCTTGTCACCACAATTTGCTGGACAGGGAACCACCAGATTTAGCATTTACCCTACTGGGTTTTATTCTTACTTGGTTTCTGTCCCCTTATTCCTCCCTTTTCAGATGGGAATGTTTACCCTGTGGCTTGGTATACAAATAGTGTTTACCATTCTTTTGATTTTTACAAGGGCTCACAGCTCAGAGTTTGCTTGAAGTCTCAGGAGACTTTGGACTTGGACTTTTCAACAGTGCTAAAACTATTAGGACTCTGGCAACTCTTAGAGATGGACTAAATGCCTTTTGCATAAAGAGATGCACTGAGGGTTGTTGTTTTTTTTTTTTTTGAGGGGGCATAAGTCAGGGATAGAATATGATGGTTTGTATCTAGATGTACTTCCCAGCACCCCATGTGCCTATAGGAGGTGATTATACCACCAGGGTGGGATACTTATCAGTGGGAGTTTATAGGTACATCCAGTGTTGGGAGGTGAAACCTGATTGGAGATGGGTCATTACTGGAAAGACCCATGAAGGCGTTCTCCCCTCCTCCCCTGACCCCACTTCCTGGATGCCACTGTATGAGTAGCTGTCCTCCACCTTGCCCCTCTACCTTGCTGTCCTGATTTGGAGCCAGAACACAGAATACCACACAAGAACTGAAACTTCTATAAATTGTGAGAAAGAAGAATCAAGCCTTCCCCATTAGCTTTGATTTAAATTTGTAGGTGTTTTCAGCCTCAAAAAGAAGCTAAACTTGTATTTCACCTTATTTCTTAGCAGCTGTTAATATTCAGCACTTCCTGTGTGCCAGGAACTCTTGCTAGGTTTTGGGAATGCAATGGAAAGCAAAACTACATATAGTCCTGCCCTCCTAGAAGTTGTAGATTATTGAAGAAGACAGACAGGTGAACCCGGCTCACCTCAAAATTGCCTCTGTGGAAGTTGTTAGAAAGGAGATACAGAAGCCTATGCCTTTTGTTTGGAGAGGAAAGGGCCTCTGGGCTACAGTAACTAAAGAAGGAGGAGCATGGTTTAAAATGAGCTCAAATCTGAGATGAGCCTGCGTAGAGGCAGGGAGCTGCAGATTTTCAGCACCATTCTAGAGGAAGCATTGCATAATGTCTGAGACATCTTTAAAAGAAGTGTATATAACATACTTATTACATAATGTGATACAATGTTATATAGTAGTATGAAAACAGCTACATGATTCAGGAACAGTTTGATTCTTTTAAGCAGTTTATTCCTGCTAGAGACCACAAAATTTTAAAGAGTTTCTTTTTGATACAACAAGCAGATGTGTCTTAGAATGAGAACTTATAGAGCAAGATCTTTTCAGAGAGTGTCTGGGAACTTGACCTTAGCAAGTAGATTTTGAAACTATGTAAACATATGAGAAACACTGCTTACAGTAGGTAGCCTATAAAGCAACAGCAGAAATGACCACATAGAGGCATAAGCATTGTGTTCGAGAGGGCTGGCTGGGTCTTGTGCCTAGAAGGACAGTGACAACCCCAAATTCAGTCCCACTGTGGCTTTCAGGTTTGTGTAGCAGAACCCCTGTTGGCATGGGGTTACCACTGGTGGGGTACTTTGCTGGGGTTACATTTACCCTTGCCATATCCAGCTAAGCAAATGAAAAGCCAGTGTAAAAATGTGCTTGAATCCCAGCAAAAGCCTTAAAGGAAGCATGCTTCCATGTACCCTTCATCCATAGTGGGGTGGTATGACTGAGTCTTGGGCAGGATGGGGCAAAATCCTCAGCTCTTACAGGTTATTGCTTGCTTGGAGTGAATAAATTTAACATGAATTCTGTTGATCTAAAATTTTTTAAATTTCATCTCTCTAAGCAGAACTAAATCAGTTTGTTCCTGGCCCCATTTCAGTGCCGAAATAGGCGTCCTGCACTGAGCTCTGACTTAGCTTCCAAAAGCATTCGTGAGTCATAATGCTGCCTTCTGCAGCGCTGTGCCTTGTGTTGCGCATAGTGCTCGGGTCTGCAGGCCACTCCAAGGTGGCAGAAGTCTCATGGCCGTTCTCCCAGGAATGCCCTTGTCCTTTGGACTTCACCTTGTCATTTGTTGTGGTGCTTGGAATTCCCCTTCAGTGACACACCATACTTGTTCCACCTAGGGCTCCTCAGATTCTGTCCATACGCCTACTTCCTGCTCCTCAGGGGAGACTCACTGCAGTGTGACCTCTCACTCTGTCCCAGAGCCCCTCAGGTAGGACACTGTATCTCTGATCCTGTCCCCATCAGTCTTTCATAACCCGGGTTTATGGTTTACTTGCTTGCTTGTGCTCTACTCCCCTCACCCCTACTTGGATGCAAGTTTTGCAAAAGCAAGAACTCGGTCTGCTTTATTGACTTTTGCTTAAGCCTGCTATGGGATAAGTAAATAATCTTACCCCACTGAGCATAGACAGGGATATTAATACGTGTGCCACCTAAACAAGTGTGGGCCTAGAATTAGTGTTTCAAAAGATGTTAATGTGTGAGTTGTTTTCTCTAAACAAAAGCCTCATATTCAGGTTTAATTGCAGTGTTGACACTTTTAAGATAAAAAAGTGCATGCAGTTTGGGCACTCCTCTCTGAAAGGCTCACCATCACTGGCTTGTGGGTTCCATATTTTTGCAACCAACAATACTGTTTACCCAGTGACTGTATCTAACCCAGAGAATCTGGAACTAGGATTCCTCCCTCCTCACTTTTTCACCCTGTGCTCCTCCTTGCATCACAGAGGACTGTTCGTTCTTTCAGAGGCTCCAGGTCCTGCCCATAACACTCTTCCTCCCCAGCCCCTGTGCTGTCTGTCTTTCCAGGGAGCTCCTCAGATACTGTCTTTTAGCTGATAATTTAGTTTGTATTCTCACCCATCTTTCATCTCTTATCCTCAGATTGATTGTCCACACTACAGTTATCTTTCTAAAAACAAATCTCATCCTATCACAGTTATACCCTCTCCTCAGCTATCCTGAATCATCTGCCAAGGAAGATTCTAGGTAACCAGGTGGCTCCACATCTTTGTTCTTTCCCCTGTCTGGGAACCTCTTGACACTTATGTCCATCTTTCAGGACCCAATTCAAGTATCCCTCCTCTAAAGACAATTCCTGACATATTTCCATTGCTTGTCCAGCCCCAAGACCTCTGACTCCTACCTCTGTGCTACATCTGAGTCTCATAACAAAAAGAGAACCTGTGCCAGAATACATCTCTGCCTCTTCCTAGGTGTTTCTTCAAAATAAAGGCTTTTAAGATAGGCATGGTGGCACACACCTATAATCCCTCTTACTCAGGAGGCTGAAGCAGGATCCTTTTGGAGGCCAGGCCATCCTGGGCAACTCAGCAAAATTTTCAGAATGCAAAGGGCTGGAGTTGTAGCTCAGCAGTAGAGTGCTTGCCTAGCATGGATATCTGGTAAGAATTGGGGATTGAAATTCAGCTTCTAGATTTTCTACTCCTGAGGTTCATTTCATTACATACCTGTGACTAGTATTTGACTAAGATTTGAAAGAATATCTTCTTAGAGGTTAGATACTTACTGTGCTGTGAAAAGTTATCTGTTAAATAGTAAAAATACTTTGCCACTAAGCTTTGTATAGTAGACATTTACTGGATTCAGAATTCCAGATATGCCAACTTGTAAGAGATGTGTTAGGCAGGATTTACTCTTTTCTGAAACATTCCTGACTTTGGGATTGTTTCAGAAGTCAGCATTTTGAATGGTTAGCTCCAGCTGGTGGCTTCCTGGCAGCATAAAACATTCTCTGAATGTTCTTTGACTACCCTCCAAAAGGATTTTGAAAGTCATTCGCTGTTCTTATAGATTTTTAAAGTTAATATCTAAAATTTTTATCACTATTTTAAATAATTGTAGAAAATAGTTCTGATAATAAATTAATTTTTCAATCACCTTTTAAGTGTGCCCAGTGGAAGGTATATTAAATTTTAAAATTATTTGTCACCTATCATTGTCCATTTAGAAAATAACATAACCATGCTGTTACCAGAACTCAAGGATTGTGCATGGTTTCTCTGGGCATGGGACACATTTTGTTCCTTTTCTTTAGTGTATAATTCCGATGTGTTGCAGTTGGCATCCTCTGCCTGATCACCTTATATTCTTGTAATATATACACACAGTATTTTAAAGTTCTTCTAGCAAAACTATACATATTAATTTTTTTGGATTTAATTATGGTTTTTGTTAGAGTATAAATGATCATAAGAGGAAGTATGTTAAAACTTGATAAATTCAACAGGTGAGATTTTATTGGCAGATTATCTCTTAGACATGAGGTTAAAAATGATTCTTGCATTGGTAAGCATTGTTTATTGGTAGAATAAGGTAGACTGTATTATCAAATCAAGTGCTTTTTAAAAATATAAGTGCTTAAGAAATCTTTCCACACAAATATATGACAAGGCAGTATAATCCTAGTCTATTTTTATTTTATGAAAAAACAAACTTCATAACAAAATAAGAAAATAGTAGTTAATTCACTATGTATCATAATGTTAAAAATAGTTACCCAGAGTTGAAGACAGTCATAAAACACCTGTAATAAGAAACAGTAGTTTCTTTTCATTGAAGAAAGACTAGTGTATAAATGAAATAAATTAGCATATAGAAATATTTTTGAAGCAGTGAAATAGGTAATTTGAAGAATTACTTGAACTCTTTATTTCCTACACATCTTCTCTTTTATTCATTATTAGTGCTTTATTTTAGTTTCTCATGTAAGAGAAACCATGTAATATTTAAGCATGTGTCTTTATTTCCCTTCATGTTATGTTCCCAAGTTGCAGCCATTTGCCTACAAATCCTCAAGCTTTTCTTTATGGCAAGGTAGTACTCATTAGGTATAAATGCTACATTTTTCTTGACCATTAATCTGTTGATGGTTATATACACTGTGTCCAAGGTCTAGCTATTATAAATTGTCCTGCTGTGGACATGGGTATTCATGTATCCCTGTAATTTGATGGTTTTTAACTCTTTTGAGAAAGTATCTTGAAAGGGCATAGCTGGGTCAAATAAAAGTTCCACTACTTTTAGTTTTCTGAGGATTTCCACTTAATTTCCATAGTGGCTGTACTAGTTTACATTTCCACCAACAATGTAGGTGAGTTCCACCCCACTCCACTCCCATAGCCTCAGTAGCATTTTTTGTTACTAGATTTTTTGATATAGACATTCTTTCCGGGGTAAGATGGTAGCCTGTTTTTTTGAACTACTGAATATAAGTTGCCAAAGTTACCTGAGATTGAACCCAGAACTGGTTTGTCAGTGCCCTATTGCTGACATCTTGATCGGATTCTCTTCTTGCATTACTCTAAGCAAAATACTGGCAGCTTTCTTCTAAGAAAGATTTGCTTCTCAGTCTTGGATGTCTTGCATTTTCTCAACAATTTTAACCCTTCGGATTTTTTAAAATGACTTTCCTTGGTCACCTAAAGTTTTACTCACCAAAGCTAAATACCATGAGCTAATTCCTAAGAAGAGAGTATTTACCCCTGTTAGTAACATGGAAATAAGAATTTGGAAAGGAAACAACAACAACAAAAAAAAAAAAAAAATAGCTAGAAGGAACCAGCGAAGATTTGCAAGGAGACACTTTTAGGCAATGCTAGATCTGGAGGCAGATGCCACTGGCGTGAGTACCTCTTCCTGCAAAGAAAAGACCCCAAGCCTCAGACCCTAGCTTAAAGATCCCTGGTTTGGATGGCTTTTTGTTTTTAAAGGAAGTATCCTTTATAATCAAACTATCCGTCAACTCTTAAGGATTAAAAGGTCCCTGGCAGGCCAGTTTAAAGATTTCCTCTTGGTGGTCGGACATTCAGTAGGAAAAGAACATGGTTAGAGTATATCTCTCTTTTAAATATACCCAGTAGAACCTCATTGGATACTGGGGTGATTTTCCATTTTAGGAACATATGAACAAACTTTTCATAGAATAGACAGAAATTGCACTGTTTGTTGTTGCTACTAAACTAGATACTAGAACTTTAATTGAGTCATTGGGCACCTAATTGATGGTCACCTGGGTCAGTGGAGGATTGATTGATAAGAAAAATTTTTTTTTTTTTTTAATTCTAAGAAAAGCCCTAATCCTAGTGGAAAGAAAAATGCTTAACATTTTGTTTAAAGTGCTAATTTCTCCCCTGAAGGAGGTTATGAAACCTGGCTTGCAAAAATGTTGCTTCTCAGGCTGGAGTTGAGATGTTCTTCCTGTGGAGTAATGGCAGTCTGAGAAAGGCTGAGGAGATGGTTTGCAGCTGACCAGCTATGGTCCTGTTGCCTCAGGAGACTTTCCTGGGGTCTCCCAGTCCCTGAACACCCTGGTGCTGTGTCAGAGGCCCTTGCAGCCATTCCTCGCGGTCTCCTTTCTCCCCTGAGTTATAGCAAATCTCCTGCAGCCACAGTGGAAACCTGTGCAACATCATTAGTTATATCACTTCCAGCATTCACTGTCCTCATGACGTGCAGGCCATGAGCCAGTCATTACCAAACACAAATGTGGAAACTGAGCTCCATAGGGAATACATAGCTTATCTAAGCAGATGTCATATTTAGAGGCTAACTCAACCCCTAATAGTGACTTTTCTTTTGTATTACCCAGCTCCTGTTTACAGATTATTGTTTTATAAAAGACTAAAGATTTAGAGACTTTCCTCAAAGTGATATTAAGAGTCAATGAAATAAATGTTTGCAAAATGCCTAATACGGTACAAAGCTCATAGCAGACTCCTAGATTTTTAAATAAGAAAATGTATTTGAATCTTTGATCTGCCATACTTCATTTTACAGATTTTTAAAAAATCGTTCAACAGACTTTTTTTTTAAACACTTAATATGTGCTAAGTATCATCCCAGGTACTGGGGATACATCCAACAGTAAACAAGTAAAATCTTAGTGTGTCATAAGATGTGCTTTGAAGAAAAATGGAAGGGCTGGAGTGGTAGGGATAGGTAGAGTAAGTCAAACACTACAGTTTAAGTTGTGATATTCTGAAGTTGATTGGAAGATACTCTAAAAAGTATGTTGTTAACCTTTTCTACTCCAGGTGTTCTTGAGTTGTCTCCTAGAGCACATACATGAATTTTAACATACCATGCAATCATCCTTAGAACTCCACCCCATCAAAGCCGATGTCTCTGTTCTACTTCAGATATTTTATTTTACTGATAAAATTTTAAATTGAGAAAGATGAGCTAAGCACTATCTAGGGGGTTGTTATGGTTTGTGTTTAGTTATCCCCCTAAAGCCTCATGCAGTCCTAGGACTGCTTTTGGAGTTTGATTATTGTGGGTGTGGATGCTGCAGTTGCCCTGGGCCAGGTAACTTCATTACAGTGTAAGGAGGGGTAAGGAGAGGCTAGCTAGCTGCAGGAGCTGCCGCACTCCCTTTGCTCTCTTGCTCTTTGCTGTTGCCATGAAAGGAGGGGTAAGGAGAGGCTAGCTAGCTGCAGGAGCTGCCGCCACTCCCTTTGCTCTCTTGCTCTTTGCTGTTGCCATGAAAGGTTGCTCTCTGCCATGTGCCACTCTGCCTTGGAGCCACCTGAATATGGACTGACATGTCCAGTAACTGAGCTTAGTAAACCTTTCGTTCTTTCATTTTGAGTGTCAGGTATTTGTCCCAGCAACAAGAGAAGAGCAACTGAGATGGGGTCAAATCAAGTATCAGAAATGTTCACAAAGTTGTCAGTTCTTCATTAAAATCTAGAAGTAGCTGAAGTGTCCAATTCTAAAGGTGCTAGGGTCAGTGGCTTTGAGCTTTGTTAGCCAGATACAAAAACAATTATGATTTATAAGAGCATCTCCTGATTATGTTTTTGTTATGTTTTAATGCACTGCTATAGTTTGCATGTCTCTGTTCACCACCCCCTCAAGATTCATTTGTGGGAATCTTATCCCCAAGGTGACAGTGTTAAGAGGGGAGGCTGATGGGGAGGTAAATGGATCATGAGGGTGAAGTTCTTGTGAGATGGGTGCCCTGGTTAAAACAAAACAACAGAAGCCTTTTTAGTTAGCTTTTTTATAAGTACAACAAAAGGCAGCTAACTTCATGGAACATACTAGCTTAGCACACTATTTTGGGGGCTGAGATCCATATAGCAGAAGTACAGGTTCCCTTCCAATACTCCCAACACCTGAGCATCAAGCCTCACACCTAGCCCCTCAGAGCTCCTCTGAATAATGCCCAAGCCATGGCAAGGCCCACGTTGTACTTTTTAACATGTGAAGACACAGTGTCAGCTCTGCTGGTGCTTTGAACTTGAACTGCTTAGGCTCCATAACTGTGATAAATAAACCTCTGTTGTTTGGGAGCTACCCAATTTTGCTGTAGCAACGTGAATAGACTAAGATGTGCAAGCACCATTTCTGTTTACATAGAATTAAACCTACCAGTGAACAGGTCGCTCTTGTTCCTGTTTCCTTGCCAGTCACATAGGTGACTATAAGTATCCAGATGTTCTCGAATATCATGAGCAAGAACTCAGGCGGATGGCAGTGAAGAAAGAAGGAAAGAAATGGAAACTTCGATGTGGAAGTTTTACAGCTGAAACATTTAAAAATGGATAGGAACCTTTAAAACCTTGGTTTTACACAATGGATAGATAATGATGGAGCGCCTTCAATGGTTTCTGAATGGACAGCAATAGAGCTAGGAAGCACTTCGTCCCTCATTAGGCCGAGGCAGTGACTCCCTTAGGGTAAAACAGAAGTTACCCCTACCAAGGAATTTCCTCTAAGGAGATTTTATACAGTGGCTTGGAAGATAACCTTGTCACTTCAGGAAAACACTCGTCATTGCAAGTCATCTTTCCAACCACACTTCCTTTCAAATTTTACCAATAAAAACTTTTAAATAGTAACTATCTGCACTGTGGAATTAGTACAATTTCCAAAAAGAGGTGCTTTTTAAAAGTGTTAATTGACATTTTCAAGGTTTTCTAATAAAATACATTAACCAGAAATATGGCAGTTCTACTCTCTGTAAACAGATAATTTATTCAGCTTTTAGAATACTTTTTATTGTCGATCCCATAAAGACAAAGGAAACTTACTTTTAAAATTAGAATTGCCCCAGAAAGTGCTGACAACTCTGATAGAAGAAATTTTAGCCTTTTCTCTTACTCAAAAAGGTCCCTTTTCTAGGGCTCCCTTCGTACCCACCCACAGTTTTTGGAATTTCTAGGCTACTTTTTCATCTGTGTGCCTCGTTTCTATGGTGATAAGCACCATAGAAATCAAGAACAAAACATGTAATAAGCACCTCCTGTATGGCTAATTGTGCTAAAAAGGAATCTAGGTTTTTCAGGCATTTTTTATCAATGGCAGAACTGGACCACACCAATTGGGAAGGGTCAGAGGACATATGAGCCAATTTGAGCTCTACTACTCCCATTGGCTTTTTTCACCAGTCCTTTTTCCAGCCAGGACTGATGATGGTAGTGGAAGAGGATGTAGTACAGAATTGGAACCATAGACATAGTTGATGCGTCACAAAAGACAAATATTTCCACCGAAGTGTATTATGTGGCAGGGTGTCTTGGGACAGTTTCAATGCTTACCAGTCATTAACTTGGTTGCTTGATTTTTGTATTTTTCAGCATAAACTGATAAAGCACTACTGAAATGTTAGGATTTTCCCTCTTCAAGGTACTTAGTTTGCATTAGATTTTCTTTTAATAAAAATCAATTCTAGCCAGGCGTGGTGGCACATGCCTGTAATCCCAGCACTCGGGAGGCTGAGGCAGGAGGATTGTTGTGAGTTCGAGACCAGCCTGAGCTACAAAATGAGCTTAAGGCCAGCCTGAACTTCATAGTGAGACCCTGTCTCAAAAAGACCAAAAAAAAAAGAAAAAATCAATTCTAATTGATAATAGCTTATAGTATTTGCTTTTGGTCATGGACTTTAAAAACATAGTACATGCTTACTTTGTGTTTGTTGTAGAATTGCAATAAAATATTATTTAGACAGTGTGAAAATCCATAGGTTGAAGAGTTGTTGGTTTTTAACCTTTTACATAAATGTTGATTTATTCATAGATTACATCTTTGTGTATAGTGTACATGTCCTTAATGAATTACCCAAAAATTAAATAAGCTATCCCAATTACTCATTTTCCATGTCTGGATAATTATTTTTAACTTAATTTATCATTTTAAATTTTTGCTATTTGTTTTGCTTAGGTCACGTGCGATTTACAAATCAGATATTTGGTGCTAAAGAACTGATTGTTTCATGTGCCTACTGAATTGTGGCATGAGGGCCTGAACTTTGAGCTCTAAATTGTTTTTGCACCTCATAGTTGCCTCTTTTTTTGTGAGATAAACCTGTATGTGTCAGTTTTGTGAGTTGGCACAGTGGCTCCAACACTGACTTGCAAGCATGCTTGGAGCCACGCGTTGCCTTTGAGGGTGCCCGAAGCCTATTCTGCTTGCCCAGGCCACCTCACGCAGTGCATGCAGGAGGTTCACACTGGACTGGCTGGTGGCCATGTCCCGGTGCTGACTCCTGCTGGCCTCTGCCTCGGGTGGATCTGTAGCCTGTCACCTTCACACAGCTTCCCTAGGAGCCACGCACAGCACCAGGAAGGTTTTGAAGGAAAAGTGATAGCAGATCTGACACTTGTGTGGAGGATGTTTTGGAAGTGAGGGAGGTCACTTTGGGAGATCAGTAGGTCAGAAAGATGGAATACAGGAGACTGATGATTTAAAAAATGTTTTTGCAGAGCCATAGAATTATATTCTGCTTTTCATCCCAGAATCCTGTGATAAATGCACCAAACCGTTACAGTTTTACTGTAACTTTAGACTTTGCAGTTGTTTTTCAGAGAAGAAATGGATTAAGTTCACCAAATCCTCAAATTTCAAGTTCCCAGAAAGTATGCATTGTATTATCACAACTCTAATACCATAGCTTCTACATATGAATGTCTTGTGATTGCAAATAAGAGACTGGGAGAAAGAGTGTTTGTTCTGTGGGAAGAATAAAGACTCCTTTTGCAGTAGCGAGGCTCTGCTGAAACCAAGTGATCCCTGTGCTAGGCAGCTTATTGTCTTCTAGGAGGCTTGGACCCTGCTGGATAGGTTTCATGGAGGGAACAGAGGCTGTATTTGTGAGTCATTTCCATGGCTTTTGACGTTACCAATGCACAGGTAGAAAGTAGGCCAGGTACAGTCATTTCTGTTTTTACCAAGTAACGTGGCATTCTGAGAGACTGTAACTTGGCTTGGGTTTAGACAGAAGGTGGTAGTGTGTGGGATTCTCTGTCTCTGGAGACTTTTACGCCTGCTACACCTTGTGGTGGAGGCAGCCAACTTCAGGTGGTCATTTAAATGGCTTAGCAATGCCAGTAGGCAAACTTTAATAATAATTTTATCAACTTCTCTTGGTATTTAGTTATATCATTTAAATTCATGGTTTAAGTTATATTTTAATGTGATACATGGATCTTACTTTAAAAGAGCTTAAAATTTTGAAAGCATAAGAGCATTTGAAGATTGAACATAAACCCATGGCTGTGCTAGTGTACCAGAAAGATGGAATTAGACAAGACATGTCCTGGCCCTGAGCATATCTTGTTTTCTTGACCTGGTTATTATTTATTTATTTATATGTTTTTAGTATAGGGTCTACAGGGCCTCGCCATACAGATTAGACTTGTAGTGATCCTGTTTTCAGCTTCCCAAGCACTAGGATTACAGGCCTGCACCATACCCGATCTCAGTACTGGCTCAGCAGGCCCTGGGGGGCGAGGCCGGCACAGCATGGGGATTGAACCTCAGTCCCCTGCACTTGCCTAAGCAGGTGCTGTAGTCCACTGAGCTATCTTGGCAGCCTCTTCTTTTTTTTTTTTTTTTTTTTAATGTTTTGAACTTGTGCCTAATGTAGGTGAGGGCAAACTTCTAAAGTTTGTACTGCCCACAGTGGCCTGTACCCTGCCTACATAGCAGCTCCTCTGATCCTCAAGGTTACAAAGTAAGGTGATGCTTTTTTGCCTTCCTCCATTTGGAATACTTATGATTGTAATAATATAATTGCATCACTATTTAAATATGTGTCTATCATCAGACTGTGCATTCCATAAGATAGGGTCAAGATCTGTTTGGCGGTGTCACCAGTTTTGCTTCCTCTTGTTCCTTCTCCAGTGCCATTCGCCATGTAGTGACCATTCATCCTTCACTGAATGAGTGAATGATCACTTAGTCTGTTGCTCATCTTATCCAGCTAAGCTGCTTTTTATTTCCTTCAGAGTGGTGTTGCAGCCCTGTAATCCCAGCACCTTAGACTGAGGCAAGAGAATTGTGAGACCTTGTCTCAAAATAAAAATTATAAAATTAAAAAGCAGGCTAGAAGTCAGTGTAGAGGCCCTGGCGTAGTCCTGATCCAACAAAATAGTGACAAAAAACTCTTTCTGAGGATTAGTCATACTGATGCTGGTTTTGCTATTCAAGTTTCATAGTTGGACAGGCTGAGATAAGACACACAGCTCTCATTTGCCTCGTGTAAAATGAAACATAAGATAGTTGCCAATATTAAATAAGTTCATACAACGTGGTTAGAGGGCCTAGCAGAGTTGTCTCATGATGAACGTCCACTTCCATGAGTATTACATTCAGCACCTTAGACTGCATCACCCAAAGGTCAGTTACTACTTTGAGCCTGTGAGATCTCACATTAGATTTTTAAGAAAGTTCTGTTTGACTTATGACTTATAATTTGTCAGTTAACTGGGCTTAAATTGCCTTACTCTATGATTTTTAAAGTAAAGTAAAATTGCCTAATGCTAAAAAATTAGGCTAACATAGTTGTAGTAAGAAAATTAGAAGAGCTAGGTGTAGGACACACACCTGTAATCCCAGCACTCAGGTGGCAGAGACAGGAGAATTGCTGGGAGGAGTTCGAGGCCAGCTTAGGCTCCATAGTGAACTCAAGGCCTACCTGAGGTATATGAGACATGCTCAAAAAAGAAAGAAAGAAAAGAAAAAAAGGAAAGAAAGAGAAAAACAGAAAAGAAAAAAATTAGAAGAGCTGTCCCAGGACCAAAGTACAAAAACCCTGGTCAAGGGGCTATGGTCCTTCCATTTTTTATGTATTTTGGGAAATGTTAACTACAACCTTGAAAAGGCTTTTATTCTAATTGATTTCAATGAGTAACAATACTCAAGAGCTCTTCTCTAAGTAACAGGAGGGCATAAATCCTTATTTGTTAAAAGACTTAAAGCTTGTTTTTTTCCTGGTTATATAAACATAAAAATGAATTGCTCTGGTAGTTTCCTTATCTTAAAGCCGTGAGAAAGTTTATTTCTAACAATATGGTCTTACTACAAAAAACTCAAACCATGAGTTTTTAAAAATCTCTCTCTCTCTCTGTATGACAAGATATAAGGACACATAGTTACATGGTGTACACAGTAAGTAGGGTTTAATGAGAGGAAGCGCACAGGGAAGTATACAATTTTGATTCTTTTGTGCTTTTCCTTTCCAGTGCTTCACAAGATGTTACTGTGATCATCTTTTTTTTTTTTTTTTTTTTTTTTTTTTAGAAAAATTCTTTCTAAACAAAATGTTTTCTTTCCTAATGAAAGTTTGTTTTGGTGCTTTATTTTTAATGTTCTGGAAATTTGTGATGTTCTCTGTCTATTCCTGGGATTTTGACCTAATAATTTCATTTGGATTTACCAGACTCAGCAGCTGTTGTTTTTATCGGCCTTTGCTATGTCCCATTAAGGTTCAAATTGAAAACATTTTCTCCTCTGTTGACCTAAATTGTTCAGTTTTATAAAATTTAAGCTTTTTCTCCAACTCCTAGATTTTTTTTATTTATAAGAAAATAAAGAGTAACAATAAAATATCCCAGAAACTTTTTCTGAAGCTAAACCTAGTATCTGCATATCTCTCACAAGGTAGTAATGAAGTTGGCAGTATGGTTTATTGAACAGAGCTTTTGAAGTATTCCACTTTTTCTTTTTCTAATGGAGGAAGAATGGCCCTCAGTTGTAATTTGAATAGTATTTAACTTCATGTACTAGACACCTGCAATTTGGCGTTAAAGATTGTGCTTTGGTGAAGCACAATACAAAGTTGAGAAGTTAAAGATTTTGAGAATGCCCTGGGAAAGTATAAACTCACAATTGTAACCATTTTATTGAGTGATAATACAGTTCTCTTTGAAGAGGAAATCACATGTTGGATTTTGCCTTTTGTATAATTGAATTATTTCTGTAAAACTTAAGTTGGCTGTTCAATCCCTTCCCCATTAAGCATGAATTATTGTACTGTTTGTATAATGAAAGAAGTTTCCAGCTTTTCAGGCCAATATCATTGTGACTGTCCAATTTAAAAACGTCAGGAGGCCAGGGACATAGCTTGGTAGCCTAAGCACCTGCCTCGCAAACTTAAGGGCCCTAGTTCGATTCCCAGTACTACATGCCATACTAGACCCAGAACCCATGGAGGCCACCAAAACTGGGAAGTGGTGGCACATTTCCTGTAATCCCAATGTTGGGGAGGCTGAGACAGGAGGATCACTATGAGTCTGTGGTGTGTAGTGAGACCCTGTACCAAATAAATAAACAAAGATAATTAAAAGAACAATAGGATTGCAAGAAGGTAGATGCACAAAGAAGACATTTGGCCCAAGTACAAACTCAGAGAGAATAGGGTAGTTCAGCTACCCATGATGAGATGGGACTTGGAAAGGTAAAGGAGAACATAGAGGGGAAACATGTGAGCAGAAGTATTTAGGAAAGAGTGTATGGAGTATCAGAATGATTACGGATCAAGTGGGTCACTCTGGATTCATTTCAGAAACACATTGGCGTGGGTACAGCATGAGCTGATCATGCCTCAGAGACAGGCAAAGAATATGTGCAGGATTCTTATGCTGTTATATATACTTTCATATGTGTTAGAATTTATTCTAATAGTATTTTTAGAAAATAAAAATAGTGTATACCAGTGATGGCAGACTTTTTAGGAATGAGTGCCCAAACTGCAACCCCAAACCCTCTTATTTATTGCAAAGTGCAAGCAGTGCATTTCACTATGAATAGGGAGATTTTCGGGACGTCAGGAACAGACACAGAAGACTAGCTCACGTCATTTCAGCGACCTTCCTCCTCTTAGAATCCATTAGCTTCACATTTTTTGCCGGCACTGGTCACATTTTGTCTTCTTCCAAATCCCTCTCCTATTCCTTTTCAGCCTCTTTTCTCTTGGGGGCCTGAGAATGAGCAAAACAAACAAGTTAAAAGCATTGCTATGATTCCCCATTGGTATGAAGCTACATATTCATGAGGACATCTGACTTTAGAGCAGGCTGCATACACCCAGAAAGGAGCCCTGAGTCATTAGGGTTTGACTTTCTAAAGCAGAGTTCCCTGTTTCTTCCTTCCTGCTTCAATACTGACTACTGGTAAGGGGAAAAGATGACAGAAAGGAATATGGCAGAGAACTTTGGGTTGTTAATACTAAGACATAGTTGAATATTTGGATGTCAGTATGGTACTGCTGACAAACATGAAGTCTATAAAAACCATTTCTTATATTTTTTAGAAATTCTGCAAGCCAGTTGTTAAACAGAACTTTAAAATAAAAACTTTAAATTATTAAAGATAATACTCAAATTTATCACTTCCTAATTATTTTACTATAATTTGATCTCTAATATGTCTGCAGAGAGGAAGTCCTAAGTAATGGTATGTTACGAAGCTCTTCTCAATTCCAAGTTCAGTGACGTCAAGGTAGTAGTTTGAAATTGGTCATGGTGGTCTAAATGCATGGAAAATTAGAGAAACCAAAAATCCAACTTTCTATATGTTTTAAAGTGGTAAATATCTACTAGCATACCACTATGCTTATAATATTGTGGTTGTATTTTTATGTTGAAGAGAATGAAAACAATAAACATTAAAAACAATACAGCATTGTCAAAAACCAAGATTATAGGAATTCAGTTGTGGTTGTTAAATTGCATATGTTGTTTTCAAAGTAGTTGTTCAGACTACCAGATATAGGCATGTAAAATTGGTCAAAATAAGCATTAACAGTTCCTATATTGTTGTTATACTTTTAAAGATTGTTCCTGCTTTACAGATATATATTGAAAAAGACAGGCAAGATATATGTAGAATTAGTTTCAGAAAATCCAGTGAAGGGTGGGTATCATGGTTGTTACATCTTTGGTGGGCAGATGGGCTTCACTGTACTGTGCTTTCTACTTTTCTGAAGGTTTGTAACTTTCCATAATGACAAATTTAAATGGTAATCGAGGAATATTAAATGAAAAGAAATGTTACCATAGATTGTGTCCCAGTAAACATAGAAAATTTCAGTCTGGCTCTTGTCTGTCCCTTGAGTTTTGATGTCAATGTTCCTTTGATACAATCTTGCTGTCAAATTTTAGAGCCTTTATTTTATAAGTAGTTTACATATTACTGAATTTAAGTATCTGTTTCTTATTAAATGTAATCAAGAAGTTACTATGTGCAGTGTATCATGCCCATAAGGGCCAAGAAATCTAATAGTTCCCTCCCTAGGCCATAATGAGCTCTTCCTTTGCTGAGGGAGAATATACATTTGTTGGGCTGCAGTCCTATGGAGAAACCCAGTCACACACATAGGGAAAAACAAATGGCTCTTGTTCAGTAAGGCTTGCTTATGCCCACATGGCAGCTGTGTGTACTTCAGATTTATTTTCGGTCTAGCTGATTTGAGTCACTGCCCAAGAAAGGAATGCTGTCGCGTGAATTGTCTTGTGTACACATGGTTGGAGTTGTTCTAATCTTACTTCACCAATACAGCTGATATCTTAGAACTATTGACCCATGAATTAAATTAGTCCCAGTTTAATGACAAGAAAACACAGTATATATATTATATACAGACTGCATTTTGCAAGGAGAACAAAAGCACATTATTTTTTTCTAACATATTTAGATATTTATTTACTTGGTACTCATGGTCTTACTGCACAACTCAGACTTTAAGTGATCCTCCTATTTCAGCCCACTCCCTCCCTCTCCCTAGTGCTGGGATTACAGGGGTGTGCCACCATGCCTGGTTTCAGTGGCCAGCATGATGTGCCCAGGGCTCTGGGCTGGCATAGCATTTGGTATCAGGGATTGAACATGAGTCCTTGCTCTTTCTAGGAGGTGCTTCGACCACTGAGCTATCTTCCCAGCCCTCTTATTTAGACACTAAATGGAAAAATTGTAGCATAAATTACCTGAAACACATCCTCTTCTGAGTTTGAAGTTTTAGTTTTGTTCTTAACATTTTTGGAACATTTTAGGTTTTATAACAGGGTTGGAGAAGGACATCAAGAACCTTCAGGGGAAAGTAGTCCAAAATATGTTTTGTAATTTTAGGTAATGTGAATTTATAGTCTGTGAAGAAATACAAGCTTAGACCATTCTTAGTGTTTCCTCACAAAAAAAAAAAGAGAGAGAGAGAGAGAGAAAGATCAAACTTTAAAGCAGTGAAAACAACAGATGTCCATCTCAGGTAACCTAGGGTCAAAAACCAGAGGAAAGCCTAGACTGAAACAGATGCTGAAACTGAAAACAGATGTCTGAACAAGGTGGATGGGAGAAAAATCATTGCAGTTTCTCCTGCAGAGACAGGGCTGGGCAACGAGATCACTTGGAGAGGGAACAGAGCAATCACCCTGGGCTGTAGTCCGCTCATGTGAATGGCTTTGCCGCATTTTGAGTTTTGAGTGTGTTTCTTTGGAAGATATGAATAGAAACCATAGTTTAAAATATTAAGTTGAACCATGGAGATTGAGACTCAATTGCTAAAGAAAAGCAAATGTTAAGTTAGCAAAGTGGAATAATTATAGACTGATTTACACACTCCACTCAGATATTTACTTGGCCTCTCCTTCCTGGGCTTGATGGTGGGGAGACCTCAGTAAACCTCACAGAAACCCTGTACTCATGGAGCTTAACACCTGTGGGTAATGACAGACAATAGGATAACTGCCAACTACATTAAACAGAGATAAATTCTGTGGAGGAAAAGAACAGGAAAAATTTTTCAGATTTATATTCCCCAAGGATAGATTTTCCTACTCTAGCAAAGAAAGGGACATTTATATTTATAAAATATAAAGCATATCATCTCTAAAATCCTGTTTTTGTTAACCCTGTTAATACACCAAATACGTTCAATATGTCTACAACCAGTAGTTCAGAGCACTAGTACAAGTTGAGGTGGCTTGAGAAAAGTAGTTTTTTTAACACACACTGAAGTGGAAAGAGAGAGAGAAGAAAATTCTATCCTTACATGTTTTGTTAAACAGCTGGCAGTTCATAATCAGGAAGGCAAAAAGCACCTGCAATTGGGAGGCTGCAAGTTATTTAAAAACAAAGAGTCCTTGACTGCCTCCCATTGGGCAGCCAAGTAGCAACCATTCAAAAATGTGCTTTGTAGTTGTGTGCATGCATGTGTTTTATAACATGTGAACTCCATTCATTTTTCACAAAATTCTCTTTTACCTTTAAATGGAAATAGAAATCTCTATGTAGTAGATGGACCATTGTAAAAAGGAACAACCTAACAAATGGATTCCTACTCCCTCCTCTCTCTAAGGCTTGTTTTTTCAGCTGTCTGCTAAACCTCTTTCCTGGGAGGTCCAAAGGTACTACAGACTCACAACCCTCCTCCACATTGTAACCAAAATCAGGGAGGTCACCTCCTTGTGTCCTGGCTCACCCACACATTGTTGAGTGGTGAAGGAGCCTTAGACTACATAGCCATCAGCTACTTAGCAGAGCACCTGCTGGAAAATGCTTCAAAGTCCTGGTGGTAGGCTTGCTTTTATCCCCTCAGCTGTTCACTCTCATCCGTGTCTTAGTTTAAATTTCTCCCTTATCCCTCATCTCTCCTTTTCCCAGTGTATATTTCCCATTATTTAATAAATTCTTTGTGCTGCTACCAAAGTAGCAAATTCTTAATATCTAAATGTAGAATCTCACACTGACCGTGTGATGTCACTCCCTTGCAAACAATAACTTTGATGGTTCTGTTGCATGATCCACGTATCTCTATGATCTGGACCTAAATGGCCTTTTCATTTCATCTTCTGCAGCTTGTCTACTGGGTTCATTCTTCAGTGCAATAATCAGTCAAACTTTAATAAGAAATAGGGAAACAGATCTTTTGCAAGTGGGAAAAGTACCAAGAGTTGGGGACAGGGGAAGGGCAAGAATCTAAAGGATTAAGATATGTTGTGTACATGTGCCAGCTCCCCCATGATAAGTATAATTATTATATACTGCAGCCATGTACTAATAAAAATTAGAGTAAGAAGATTAGCTATGTCAAGCCATTAATAAAGGCTAACACCTTAATTACATTAATCATTAGCCTGATTCAAGGTGGAAAATTCAGATTGCTTACTGGTCCCTAGTGAATATTGAAATATTTATTACCTATCACATTAAGATAGACCCTTTCCAGCCCAACCTCACTGCTTTTTCCTTTCCCCATCTCTCCTGTCAGCCAGTACTCGCCAGATTTTCCTGCACACTTCCTCCTGCTTCTTCACTGCTGGTGGTCCTCACTGACACTCTCCCGTACCAGGTCCTTGCAGCTTTATTGCTGGATTACTACAGTAGGGCCTCCCTGGCTCCCATCTCCATTCTTTTTTCCCTGCCACTGCCCCTACCCTGTGTGTCTCTTATACCCCACCAGGTCTACTTTCCTGAACTATTTCATTCTTTTAGAATCTGTAGTGGCTCTCTGCTGTATATCAAGTCAAGTACACTCTTCACTGTGGAGTCTGAAGCCCCAGATGTACTCAGTCTCATTTATTTTATTACTCTTCATTGCCCAGGACCCCACTTCCTGCCCTTCTCTGCATGGAACTGTGTCTGCCCCTGCTCTTGTGTGTCCGACAGCTGGGAAGCACATCAACAGTGCTGCTGTCTTCCATTCCCGAAGTACTTCTGTCAGTCTCAGAAACAGCAGCTTTGGATGGCTACAAAAGCAGTGCTTGAAATCAGAGATTTTAGGCTCAGTCAAGCTCTTGCCTACTAGCCATGTGTCTTTGACAACTTATTTTTTCTTTCTGAGTTGGTATTCAAAAGGCATGATTTAGATAACTTTGTGAAAAAAGAATGCTGCAGTTACTTCAAAGCATTATACCAGTGTTCAGTCAGTCAACTATACCATTTAATTCTTTTTTTTCTTTTAGTCTTTTATTTATTTGGTACAGGGTCTCACTACGCAGCTCAGGCTTGTAGTGATCCTCCTGTCTCAGCCTCTCCAGAGCTGGGATTACAGTCATGTACCACCACATCTGGCATTGGTGCCAGCAAGGCATGTGGTATGAGGGATCAAACCTGGGTCCTTACGCTTGCCAGGCAGGTGCTTAGACCACCAAGCTATCTCCCCAGCCCTACCATGTGATTCTTGATGACCCATTTTCCTACTCCCTGCTTTACTGTGTGTAATACTGACCATCTTCCTAAATTCCATTAGTGTTGTAAGGGTAAATATTAATAAGTATTTCTTGTCCTAATCAACTCTTTCTTTAACAAATTAATAAATTTTCCCTTTCAAGACAGTGAGCAATAAACAACAAAGTATCAACTTCTAAAGTGAAACTGTAGTGTTTGGTAGAGAGTATGGGAGTTACAGGAAAAAGTACCCAGAGGAAAGGGTATCGAGTAGGGTTGCCTTGCTTGTTGCTGATTCCTATGGTCCCCAGATGCTCTGGGTCATGTGCCCCAATAAGCTCTCTATCCTGACAGAACAACAGTAGAAGGAGCTTGCTTGCTTAGGCATGTCCATGCCACATAGTATTGTCTTGAATATTTATTGAATTCACTAGTCACGTGATTTGAGTATTTTACACACACACACACACATATATATGTCTTATGTACACATGCATACCAATGGGTTTGTCTACCATTGTCTATATCCATGGTTTCATTTTTTAAAACTTAATTCTTATATGCAGCAGCAGTTTGTGTGCTTTGTCTGCAGAATGATAATGATATGAGTGATCAACATAGACACTTTAAATTTTTAAAATTTATTATAGCAGAAGACATATTGTTATTAATCCCCCCCTCAAAGGATTTTCAAACACACGTATCCCATCATTTTACCACATTCTGAAGCAGTTCTGGAAGTCCTTTTTCCATGAGCATCTTTACAAAAGGTGATCAAAGCTGTCAACTACAAACCAACTGAAAGCGAAGCTTAAGAAAACACTACCCTGGTATCTTCATCCATTTTACTCACTAAATCTGGTACTGTGCAATTTCTGGTTTTTCCTCAAAGTCAAGATGACCATGAACAATAAACATTTTGAAATGACTCAAGATATTGAGGCATCTAGGATAACACAGCATAAAACTGTTCACAAGAGGACTTCCAGAACGGCTTTGGACTTGGCAAGAATGATGAGACAAGTTCATTTGAAGTGAGGGAAAATGTTTTTGTTTTAATTTTTTAAATTAAAACAAAAAGTTAATTTTTGTTTTAATTTAAAAATTGGCTTTAGTTTTTGATCACAATGCATATTTGGATTGTGCATTGTCTGATGGGGCCTGCAGGTTCACTGCTGACATTGAGTGTAGTTGAGAAACTACTTCCTTATATATTTAGGTAGCTAGGAAATGTTCACCAAAATGTTACACTGTGTGTAATATCTTTCTCAGATCCTGCTTAAAATGTAAAACCAAAAACAAAGTTTGACATTTAAAGTGTCAACATGGCTACCTGGGGACCTACCCAGGAGATTAATGAAGTGCACCTCTGGATGTGTCTGGGTGGTCAGAGAGGAGTGGTGGTGAGATCTATGTCAGGCCCTGCCCCCCTTGCTCTCTTGTGTGCTCTGCTGTGCTTCCCTCCTGCCATAAATGGGCTGCCCCATCATGTCCTTCCATCACTTGGTGTTTTCACTGTGGAGCCAGTGGGTTATGGACTAAATCCCCTGCAACTGTGAGTTGAATCAAGCTTCTGTTCTTTTAAGTCATGGGTATTTAAGCATTGTGTCCCAGGAAAGCTGACTTAATACTGTGATAATTCACTTTATTTTTATATAACCCAGCTTTTTTAGGAATAAGGGGTACAATGGAGCAAGAAAATTGATGGTTTTGGGGTTCATCCTTGAAGGGAAATTTTATGATAGCAAATTTGGGCCAGCACTTGGGCAGCAGAAATACTGGTTACTTAGAATAGCCGTTATTATGCATGAATCAGTGGGTCTTAGTTCAAAAATGAATAAACCAAACAGTAAATGCACTTCCTGTTTTAGGGAGTTTATAGTGGAATAAAATATATGACAGTAATCCCAGCAAAACAATTAGAAATAGGATTTGCTTTTTACCTAAGAAGTACGATACACAAAGAAATAAGATACATTTGCCCCAAAGCAACTCCTAAAGACTATGGTTGTGTAGTGTGAGAGTAAATTTATTAGCAGGAAAGAATAGTTTAGACCCTCTCAGCCATCAGTATCTTGGGTGAGTGCTCACACTTCAGGTGGCCCAGCCTGGCTGCTGGAAAGGATTTTTGCAGAAAAGATTGGGGAAGTTAAAAAAAAAAAAAAAAAAAAAAAAAAGATTGGGGAAGTTGCCAGACAACATTATGAACACTTTTGAAATTCCTCTTATTCTTTTGAATAAACCAGTGTTTTGAAGGGATGGGCTTCTAAATGAAATCTTAATAGTGACCCAGGTAATTCTTCATGTATTCTTTCATTTTACTCAGCTTTCACAATATGATGTTTTGTTTTGCTTCCTCTTTTGTCCCCACAAGTCTGTTGCTGGGAAATATGTAAATAATATGTTTACGAAAGATATTTCATAATGGATAAGGGTATTTTGGGCTAGATTTAAGGTGTATATTATATAGTAATTTTTATAGAAATAAAATTTATAATACCTACATTGGTGATTAAACTCTTAAGAACAAGGATTTTTTTTGGTACTGAAATTAATGAGGCTAATGTGTGGTGAAATCATGTATTTTACTGTTTGAATACCAGTTGTGAAACAAAGGAAATGTTTGTCAATAATTAGAGTGATTATAATTTTATTTTAAACAGAGCTTTGATTGCCTGGTGAATGGCATAGCACCTAATGATTTTTATGATGAATTTTTTCCATCTGTGTATTCTAAAAGTGACAGCCTGCTTACAGTGTGTAAATATGGCTGACAATAGATTCTGGTACCCTTTGGTGTGCATATTTTAAAGGGCTACTCTTGTATTTGGCTATTAATTCTAAAAGAGGTATTTTTACCATAAAGCATTTAATTTCATCAAAGTACTCAGGTTCTTTCTAATCCAAAACACTAATCAAATCAATGTTTCTGTTGAAAAAAAAATCAATTCAGATTTTCAGGAAAAGCCTATTTCCTCAAAAACCTAGTTACTGTGTCAAGTTGCATCATTTTACTGGCTAAAAATTTGAGTTTTTGAATAGCATAACTATTTTTTCTACTTGGAATTTTCATTTTGAAGTCTGTATGATTTCCCAAGATTATTAGATATATACTCTTAATATTAAATTGGGCTTCCTCTCCCAATATCAAACTTCTTTCAGTGAATTCTTATGATTTTTCTAAATTAATTTTCCAATATATAAAGTTCTTCAGTGTATTTTTCCCATCATTCTCTTGTTCAGATCCCATCAGTGACTTACTGGTGCTTACATGATCAAGTCTGATTTATTTCTACTCATAAAAATCTTTGACTCTTAATTCTAAAAGTGATGTTTTTATCCCCCAAGCAATAATTTTTCAGATGCCTAATATACTCTAGACCTGAATTATATCCTAAAAAATACTCTGCCTGACATTTGAAACTATGTTTGATCCTATCTCCTTTTCATTCTTATCTTTATATATCAGAACTGCCACTGCACCGATACTCCCTTAATTCACCTTGGCTTTTTCCTACACACTTTAGTTATTTCATGCCTTCACATAAATTACACACCCTATTATTAAGCCCCCTCTCTTTTGTTTTATATTCTGTCAAATCCCACCAGTACAAAAGGTGAATCTGTCTGGATCCAACTCATTGTTCCCATGGCAGAATTTACTCCTGTCCAGTAGATTGGCCTAAAACACAGCTATCCAATCCCTTTGATCTTTCTAATATTTGTGCCTTCTTCACAAGAGCATAAGGTTCTTTTTTTTTTTTTTTTTAGTGGAACCAGGGATTGAACTCAGACCTTTGCACTTGCCAGGGAAGTGCTTATGCCACTAAGCCATCTCCCTGGCCCATAAGCTTCTTTTGAGGCTCAGTTCAGATGCTTCACAACCAGAAGTGGCCTGGCCATGACTGCTGAGTATAACTGAGGTAAGAATGGACGCAACAGGGAACATTCTCTTCTTGCCCCTTCTTGTGGTGACCCATCTCCAGCAGTGACCCAAGTTGGTGACACATGGGACCCTCATCATTTTTACTTCTCTTTAACAATGACTAAGTTATTGTCTTTCCTGACTAGATAAAACTCTCCACAAATAACAGCAGATGGTTGTCAGATATAAATAGGAAAATATTTTTTGTGTGGGGATTAGGAGAAAAAAAAACAGGAAGAAACACACCATTAGCTTTCTTTCTTTTTTTTTTTTTTTCCTGATGTGACCAGACAGAACAATGTATTTATTGTGAATAATGAATTTCAATTTTGAAAGACTTAAAAACAACCATTTTACCAGAGTTGAACATTAAAAAATACTGAAAGTACAAATTTACACAGCATAGCAAAGTGTTTTTCTCTATTCCTGCCTGTGAAATACAGCTATAAGCCCTGGAAATAATGCAAGTGACAACCTAAGAAAATAGGGCAAGACACTAAAAGAACTGATTTGAGATCACGGAGTTGGAATGAGTGTGCTGAGGAATGGCATTTCTTTTTTTATTATTGTTGTACAACATTTATATTTCTGAAAATTATAGTTAACAAAAACCACTGTTAAAGCCAGGGAATTGCTTATAGGAACATACAGTTGGGGAAAAACTGTAATAAATAAGTATCTTATGAAATGTGATATAATTTAGACCAGATCCGTTTTGGGTTTTTTTGTTGTTGTTGTTGTTGTTGTTGTTGTTGTTTTTTCTTCGTTTGTTTTGATTTAAAATTTCTGAATTTAGTTCGGCTTATAATACCACATTTCCAAGAAAAATGAACCTTTTGCACAAAAACTTTAAATAAAGTCATACCAAGATATACAAAAATGAAATTGACCAAAACTTATTGTAAAGAAAATAATGATTAAAGCATATGCATAAAAAATATTAGCTATGGAAGAACAAAATTAAATAGCATCTTATTCCACATTAGAAAAAAAAAGGACCAAATGTATAAGAAATTAGACTAAAGGACTGAAAGAAAAAAAAAGATCTATGCTCTTTGAATTTTGTACTTGGCAAACATATCTTTGAAAACTAAAAGTAAAATATTTTCTAGTTACACAAATTTGAAACACTTTAATACTTCCAGATGTAGCATATAGGAAATAACAAAGAGCATAATTCAAAAGGCATGAAAATTGGAGTATGTTCCTGGATGAACAATAAAGAGCTCTCAAAGTAATAGTTATGCAGGACTATATAAAATATATTAGATGAACCCTTATTTAAAAGGTCATTGAAGATTTCTGTGAAACAGTATCAATCTTATGTCGGGTTATACATGTATTTTTTTTTCATATATATGTGTGTATATAAAAGACAGGGAAGAAGTAATACAAAGTTTCTAATACTAGGAGAAGATATCATACGATGTCTTTTAAATTAATTGTAATTCAAAGATATAGTATAAGTCTTAAAACAAAAATTAACATTAAGCAATATTCAGAAAATTAGATACTAATTAAAAATTAAATGTTTCAAAACAATTGAAAAAGTTTTCATGATAGTAAAGAAGTACTAAGATTAAAACATAAGATAAGTACTGAAATGACAAATAAATGACCATCACTTCTGACAGTTTGGGATAGGGTATTGCACAAAGTTCTGTTGTGTTGTGGACATGGATAATGACCATGGCACTTAATGGTGGCCAGGTGTCACTTGTGGGACTGAGCTATAGCTATTTCCTTGAAGTCCTATATGGAATCTTGACCCATAGGGTGCAAGAGAAATCCATTTGTAGAGTGTGCTGATGGAAATATTTTGCTGCTGTACACAGAAGAATAACTGAAAGACTACTACTGTATACCTCTTATTCTCCTGTGTTTGTTTGCCCTATTTGGTGGGTTCTTTCCATTCTCATTCATGGGGCTGTGATCATTTTGCTCCCTCTTTAGTAGTCCATGTAGCCTTAGCTTTGTCATCATGAAATTCTTTAGTTGTTCTTTGTTGTGGAAGTATTTTTCTTCTCCATTATACTTGAGAGTTTTTCAGGATATATTGGTCTGGTTTGGAATTTGTTTTCTTCCAAGACTTGAGGTACTTTGCTCCATGTTCTTGACTTGATGATTTGTGAAGAGAAATCTGCCATTATTCTGCTGGGTTTTCCTTTAAATGTGATCTGTTTCTTTCTTTTAGAGGCTTTTAGTATACTGTTCCTGTGCTGAATTTCTGGGATCTTGAGTATTATATGTCTGGGAGTGGTTTTAATTGGGTTGATGTTATTTGGAGTTCTATATGCTTCGGTGACTGAATATCAGACTGTTGCCTCATATTTGGGAAGTTTTCTGTTATTACTTCTGCCCATATTCTTTTTATATCATTTGTATTGACTCCTTCTTTCTCATTGATGCGTATTAGTATCACATTGTTCATCTTTGCATCATCTTGCAGGTGTTGAATTCTTTTTTCCTGCATCCTAATTGTTTTTAAGAGATTTTTGCTTAGTTTTTCACTACCTGCAATAGTGTCTTTAAGGTCAGAAAGTATTTTCACTTTTACTCAAATGAATTTGCCAGCTTGTGATTGAGGTTTTAATTTCCTGTATATCACTTTCAATCTGATTCATACATTCTATTTCTTTCCTATATTGCTTATTCAGGGGTTCTATCATTTATATATTCTGCTCTATTTTTTTTATCAGAGTATTTTTTAGAAGCACTTAGTACTTCTTTGATTATAGTTATCACTACTTTTTTTACTTCAGAAATTACTTCTGATCTGATCTCTTCTATACCTTTCTGCAGTTGTTTCTTTACCTCCAATGCTATTATTTCAGATATTTCAGGTGTGTGATTTCCAGTTTCCTCTGTGCTAGTGTCTTTTGCATTTGTACTGGGTGGACTCAGAGCCTGAGACTGATTTTTGTTCCCTCTCTTGGTCAATTTGTATACCACTGACTTTTGACCTTTGGTGTAGCACTTAGATAGTTATTACCTTAGCACCAGGTCCATATCTATAAAGTTCAGGCTCCTCCAGGTGGGTGTGACTTGAGTCTGGCTGATGTGCTCCACTTCTTCCTGTTGCAGCCTTGCAGGAGAACCCTTTGTGTCACACTGGCAAGATATTCTGCTCCTGAATCAGCTGGGTCTTGCTTCTAGCCTCTTTGCAGGGAGTTCTGCTGAAGGGTTCCATGCTGGGCCTGTACTCTGGGTCGCTTCAGAATCCGGTGGCCCAGGCGGTCTCACTCACAGGCCAGGCCTGTGCTCTGGGTCACCATTAGCTTCCTTGGCATAATCTTTCTATCTTTTATATTTGGTTGCTAAGAAGTATAGATTCATATGTCTGCAAAAAGGAGAAACTTAGGTCACTGATAGGAGACTATGCATGTTGTGCCAATCTGTTTGTCATTGAGCCATCACAAAGTCCTACCGTGATGTAGAAGCTGTGTGTTAAATTTCCAAATAGAAAACGTGGCAGTCTCCTGAAAAACTATCAGAACTCTAAAATTCCTAGTGAGAAGTTGAGCTCTTCACTTGCTGATGTCACATGAAGCTAGGGAATTCGCTGAAGTGTGAAGCTATCCTAATTTGGCAAAACTCTGCCTGTCATCTTCTTTGGAATATGAGCCTTCTAGGTGATTCTGGGGCTTTTTGTGAGTTGTTATAGAAACTTCACCTTTGTAATTTTCTGTGCCCAGAGGTGCCCTGAATTATTCTTAATGAAATGATGGAGCTAAATCCCTCTTATTTACTGGAGGGCTCACTAGAGTTTGGTCACTGCTAAAGTACTCGGGGATCTCTGCATGTCATATGGAATTTGGAAGGCAGGACAATGTGAACATTGTAAGAAACTAGTTTTTGCTCAAGGCAAGAAAATCTAATTTTAACTTTTATTTGTTAATAGATATGCTGTAGCAATTTTTGCACGTTGTTCTTTATATCTAGATGCTCTTCCAAAGCCTCATAGAATTATAAGTGGGGCTTTGGGAGGGGATTGGATTATAGGGCCATTAAAGCTGCCTTGCTGCTACAGGGCACTGTGGGTGTGGCCTCTGGAAGGTTCAGTCTCCCTTCCCTCTCTCCTGACTCTGCTTCCCCACTTCCCCAACATGAACACCTTTCCCTCTGCTGTGCCTCCCAGCCATTCTGTCCTGCCTTAGAGCCAGCAGACTATGGATTAAAACTTCTACAAATTATGAGTCAAAATAAACCCCTTCTCTTTTCAGTTGTAGGAGACCAGGTATTGGGTCTCCGCAGCAGGGAAAGTAACTAAGGCTCATGCTGGACTTCGGGATGCAGTGATCAACATAGTGCATACAGACCAGACCTCAGAGAACTGACTTGGGATGGAAAAGAGATGAACCTTTACTGGAGCTTTGTGGGTAGATGAGTGATAAGTGTGATGAAGGGAAGGAATACAGAACATCAAGTATATACTGTAAAAGACCTTGTCAGGGTCTCAAAGAGACACCCCTTATGAAGCAGCTTTGTAAGTCATACTCAGGCCATCAGTGACTCAAGTGACAACTTATTGGCCTTTGAAACTGAGCCTGACCTGGTGAGTGAATTCATTGGCACTGCTTCACCATGAGATGGTTCTTATGTAGCTCCAAGATCTGTATCAAGAGCAAGAAATAGGTATTTGGTCATTGCCCCAGTTTTATGGCAAAGTTCCTAAAGTCCTTGGGATTCCCTCACAGGGAGACCTCTGACATTCAGTCAACCCCTTTCAGCCACTTCTGAGCTTATGCAAATGGAGTGATTTTTGTTGAGCCATTAACTTCCAGATGGGGACTTGTCACCGGAGGCTTCAAGTATGTGATTCAAGTTTTGAAACTTTCAGTCTCACCCCCGATCCCTGGAAAAGGAGAGGAACTGGAGATTTTCATTCACTGGTGGTCATTGAACTAAATCTGTAAAATTCCTTAAACCAGGGAGTACAAGTAGCTTCCAGGTTGGTGACCAAACTGCTGGGAGATGGCACACATGGCAAGGACAGGAATGCTACCCCACACCCCTGTGCCTTGCTTATGCATCTCTTCCATTGGATGGTTCCTGATTGTATCATTTATAACAAACTGATACAAGTAATTCTTTTTTTTTTAATTTTGTGAGCCTCAGACATGAGGAAGATGTAGGAATACCCACTTTGGTAGTCAAATCAGATGAGTATGGGTAGCAGGGTTCCTCACACTTGGGATGGCATCTGAAGTGGACAGCATTGTGGCCCTAGCCATCAAGCCTGCAAATGACACATTTTTCCCCTCTGGTTGAGGAGCAAATGGCAATTTATGATTTTGACTATCAGCACCCACTAACCAAGATGTATGGGGTTGGTTAACACTGAGTTGAAAGTAGACATTTTACATGAAACAGAAGTGATGTAATAGCTTGTTATTCCAAAGCAGACCTGTTTCTTTCTCAAAGCTCTTGCCTAATGCTTTATCACTGCTCACACCTTCTTCCAGGGAAAATAGAAGTTGGAAGAGATAAGCAGCCTTGACTGGCTAGAAAGTTTTCAAAGGCCTTCTCTGGGTTGGGCAGGTAGGAGCAGCTGTGCATCACAGGCCTTGTAAGCCACAGATTGTAGGTGGTATTACTGAATCCTTTCTTTTTTCAAGTCCCCAGTTGACAGCTAATGTGATCCATTATTGGTCCATTATTGAAAGGTAGATTTGAGAAAGAATTTTGTGTCCAAGTTGCTTTATCACAGTGAAAGAGTTTACTGATGTACTGAATTGGGACTACATACTTATTGTTGCGGGCCTCTGGGAAATTTTGAAAAGTTCCTTTTGACTGTGTAATAGGACTTAAATATTATAAGCTGTCAATGACCTTGCAGCCCTTGCTGTTACGTTTCCTTGGAACCAAAGTGGTGTAACTACGGCTCACTTTCTGGTTTGTTCTGCAAACAATGTCCCAATTGGCAAAGACATCCTCTCTTTAAATTATTTTACCAGAAAAGAATTGGCTTTCTTTGTAAGAGTTTCTTTTTTTTTTTTTTCCCACTGGATCGGGTATTGAACTCAGACCCCTGTGCTTGCCAGGGAAGTGCTCTCTGGCCCCAAGAGTACCCCTCTTCAGTTGTCACTCTTATGATTTCTAGGTGCTTCCATGATACATACTTTACCATTAGGATCAGCTCTTTAGCTATTAGACTGTATTGTAAAGCTGAGACGAAGAGGGTCTAGACTTAAGGCCACATAGATAGATTATGGTGGAAGCAAGTCTGGGACTCACTTGAATGTGCACTCGCCACTCTGGAAAGCCAACCACTGGTGAAGGGAGTGGAAAAGTGACATGAGACTAAATTTGATGAACACAGCCTCTCAGGCTTGTGAACAGAAGGTAGGAAAGCAAATTAAAATGGATCCATAGGGGTCGGGGAGATGACTCAGTGTAGTAAGCACTTCCTGGCAAGTGCAAGGGCCTGAGTTAAAAAAAAAAAAATGTAATCATAGCTTTCACCTAAAGTGGCTTTACATCATTTACAGGGCAGTGGATCAGCAAGTAGAAAAATCAGTGACTAAAGCAGACGAGGAAGGGAAGAAACTTTTGCAAAGTTGCCCCCATGTGTGTGAACACCAACTTGGTGAAACACAGAGATAGGGAAAAGCTTTAAGCATCAGTAGTTTTCATCACAATGGCTCAGACTATCAAAGTCCGCAGCACAGCCGGTATGATGAGGTAAGAAGTGGCCATAACCTCATTTGTGGGGTCCCTTGAGTAGCCACAGTGACCCATACCCACGTGCTAAAGTATCCCAAGGAACAGTGATAACTGAGATTATTGCTGCAGGTTTGGGGTGGAAGCCCTGGCTCCCAGGATCCCAACAGACCACGCTTGGCCTCCTGTCCCCAACCAAACTCCAAGACATGAGCAGTGGTAAAGGACAAAGAATGAGCATAGCCACATTGGAATAAGAGATACAAAGGCTCAAGGTCTGTCCTGACAGGAAATTTGAGCTCTTATAGAAAAGCTAAGGGCTGGAGGTTTGCACAGCTGGTAGGGTAGCTAATCCAAATCAAGTCATGGTCCGGTAGTTATCTCAGGACTGGTTCTGCAAGGTGGTTCCAGAGAAGACTGTAGGTGTTCCAGACAGATACTCGGGTAGAAATCCAGCTCCTGTGAAGTGATTGCTTAGGGAACAGCCTCCATTCCTCCACGGTTGATAATTGCTCCCACTTGGAAGAGAGGCAGTGTGATCTTATCATGGATTGGTAAATTTACAAGGCTCTGCTTTTTTTTTTTTTATATAAAAACTTATAAAAAATTTTTGGCTAGTATACTCTATGGTTATATCAGAAGGGATGTAGCAGCTGTGCCCACTGATGCCCAATGGGTAACTGAAATCAGAATAAAACTTGGCATCACTGCCTTCATTTTGTAACTGTCTTTATTACCTTAAAACTTTGGGTCAGATCCCTGCTTAACTCTACATGTAGGAAAGTTAATCACTTAGGTATGTCTAAAACCCAGTAATACAATGTTTACTCTTCTTAAATTTACCTAGCCTAGCTCATTCTCCTTTAAGTATGAAGATATAAATACAAGAATAACTTACATTTTCAAGATTTGTTGGGATATCCAGTTGCCCACTTCACAAGATCCTGACCTAGAAAACTACAGTCACTGTTTTAAACCTGCATTCCTTAAATTCTAGGAAAATCAGAGCCTTGGGCTGGAGAAATAGCTCAGTAGTCTAAGTGACTTCCTGGCAAACACAAGGACCTGAGTTCAGTCCCAGTACCACATGCCTCACTGGCACTGGAACCCTCAAAGCACCCTGATGCAGGGTCTCACTACACAGTTCTTAGCCTCCCCGTTGCTGGGATTACAGTCATGTACCACCATGTCCAGTTTTGGAGCCAGCACTGTGCTTTATTCTGATGTTACTTACCCATTGGGCATCAGTGGGCACAGCTGCTAAATCCCTTTTGATGTGACTACAGAATATACTGGCCAAGCCTTGCACAGCCTTTGGGAGTCAAATGCTAGCATTCCTGGGAAGGAAACTCCCAAGAGCCTAAGGGCAGCAGCAAGAGAAGGGCTGTTGCCCATTACCTCCCTGGTCTGATCTAACAACAAATCCAAAGATGACAGTTCTTAAAAAGAGGCACAGTCTTGGGGCTGGGGAGATGGCTCAGTGGAATAAACGCTTCCCTGGGAAGCGCAAGGGCCTGAGTTCACTCCTTATTTCTGCCAAAAAAAATAAGGCACAGTCTTAATTCCTCCTGTGCCTCAGCAGTGTTTACTTTCCTCTTCATGACAACCCAACCACATTGTTATGTTCCTGTCACCCTCCAGTGTACTTTTGTTCCATGAGGAAGGACAGCAGCTATTTCTTTATTGTTAAATTAAATTTTATTTGACAGGCTCATTCACCCCCCACCCCATGCTTTCAGTGGGGATTTTGGCTACGCATCCACAAAGCAAAGGAAAATCAAGGCAATCCTGGAAAACTGAGGTGGTGTTTAGGAAAGTGTCAGGACTTGATCTGTTTATTGCATCTAAGTGCCCAGTAAGTAGCTCTGCCATCAACGAAGCACAAGGGTTATAGCGCTGTCTTTTAACCGCTTCCTGACATACAAACCTATGAGCACAGGTGCGCACACACAACATTCACATCTCTCTGCCTGTGACGTTCCACTTTTGCAAAAATATTACAGATTTTAAGAACATACATTGTGCCCTGCTTAATGCCTTCTGATAGAGATAGGCTGACCCAAGCAAAGGAGATTCAGTACTCCAAATCCATTTAAAATTACTACTATACAAATTGTTGTAAATGTGTGTGCTTTAGTAGTTACTTTAACAAGAAAAAAAGAATCTCATGTTCATTTACCCCAGTAATCACTGCAAAAAAAAATTTTTTACTATCTTAATGTATAACTATTTATCCTCAAAAAAAAAAACTGAGCATTTATGGAAAAGTCTGGAAAATCTAGCGCCTCTCCTAACCAAATCCTTATAATTCAAAGTCACAAACAAAATTGATAATAAAGCATTTAGTGTGTTTATTGTACTACCCTGTGACTCATAGATAAAGCAAATTTGCCATTAAAGTAATATTTTTTGTGTGCTGGTATATTCTCTAGAAAATCGAGGGCCTATTGTATACTTAATTTGTATGATTTATATTCATTTTAAAGCACTAAAAACAGTTTTCCTATTGAATATCATTATAGATTTTTGTAGTAAAATACACAGTACAAAGTACACTATTTTAGCAATTATAAATGTAGCATTATCCAGATGCGTGCTGTTCTACAGTCATAATTATTGTAGATTGTACAGACAGTGCTTGGCTTGGGGTCCAGGGAGATAACTGACTTGTCTGCAACAAGACTTGTGACTGAGGTGGACACAGACATTGTGTCCACAGGTGAAGATGGCGTCATAGCTGTGAAGGCTTGTATCTGGATGTTCCCCACAGCCTCGTGCACACATAGGTGGGGCTTTGCAGAGCTGGCAGGGTCTAGAGAATATTATACTGGTATTAAGGCTGTGTGATACTAAATCTACTAATTGGAACTACCATAGTTCTGGGCATAACTACATGCATGGATTTCCTGAAGACAGAAGCTCATGTAAATGGTACTAACCAAAAGGTTGAAAGCTTGAATGGGATAAAAAAGAAAGACTGCTTGCTGCTGTTGCTTTCTACCTAACCTGCCTTTGTGCCACGCCACTGTGCCTTGGAGCCAGTTTACCATGAACTGAAACCTCTACAAACTGTGAGCTGAACTTAGAGTGTAAACTTGTGGGTGTAAGTTATTTTGTCTCAGCAACAAAAAAGTAGCTAAGATATACTTTCTTTAAGCATTGCATCACAGTCTGTTGCTTTAGTTTGTTTACTTGTGTTCCATGTGGTAAATGATTGAGAAGGTTTCTTTTTTTTTTTTTCAGCTGGTTCAGGCTGCCTTAAGGGTAGGCCTGGGGCAGCATGTGGTGCTGGGGATCAAGCATAGTCCCTTGCCCCTGGTGGATTTTACTCCAGAAGGCACTTTAGACAGCTAACCTAACCCACCAGCCCCCTGGTAAATGATTAAGAAAACATAGCTCTGGAGTAAGATGATGTCTTCTAAGGCTGACTTGGAAATCACTGATGAGGTGGAAAAACCTCAATATCCAGTGTGATTTCTGTTCACAGGACAGTATTTAAAAGCTACATTTTAGATGATTAATCTTAGATAAAGCCGCCTTTCTGTTAATAAGTTACCACTTTGAGGGCTTGATTTATACCTACTTCTGTGCTAAGGGTTTGTTTGTAGTTGCTTCATTTAATTCTTGAAACAGTTTCATTCAGCAGAAGCTACCATTCTTTACTACTTTATAGATGAGAAAGGTGACACTTGGATAGCATATCTATAATCCAGCAGGTGGTAAATGACAAAGGCACAATAATCTTAGCAAATTAGCTCCTCTCTCTGCCATGTGTTCTAAATGTTCTTAAGAGTTTAAGATAAGAGGCTGGGGAGATGGCTCAGTGGAATAAGTGCCTCACAAGCGCAAGGGCCTGAGTTCAATCCCTGGTTCCACAAAAAATAAATAAATAAAAATAAAAAGATTTTAGGGTAAGAACCAGGCCTAACATTGTAAGTTAACATATTGAAGGCATATGATGTTTATTTATTAAACCAGGCTGTATTTAGATGATATGAAATTTATTTTAACCTCTGTGTATGCCAGGAGGAAAATCCATGCAAAACATGATCATTTATATACAGATTAAACTTGAGTTATTCATCCTGTTATTAAATTGGAGGGTGCATGTTTCTCTGTACGAGGTTGTACAAGCAGGCTGCAGTACTGCTCTGGCTATCTGTCATGTCAGTTTTAATTACTTAAGAGGCAGGATGGAAGGAGCGCTTGTTAGCTCTGTTTTGCTAGAAGGAATGCTGAGTGATGAGCTAGAAAAGAAAAGTATTTCTCATTTCTGAATCATTTCTTTTCTCCAGATGAATTATAGATTTGAAAAAAGGATGCTATAGTCTATATAAAACTCCTTTTTATATAGCTTCTGGAGGAGGCTTGCAGCAGACGGCACTTGGAGATGGTGTAAATTCTGACTTTTAGAGGAGCTTGAGCAAGTTTTTTAATTTCTCGGATTCTCAGCTTTTTCACCCTCAAAATTGAGATTGTAATACCTACCCCACCCATACCAATGCTAGCCTTCCCCTTTATTTTATTTTTTCCATTTATGTATTTGGTACAGGGTCTCACTACACAGATCGGACTCCGGTAATCCTCCTATTTTCAGCCTCCCAGCATAGGGATTACAGGTGTGTGTCGCCACATGTAGACTCATTTGCTGACTCAGTGTGTCCTGGGGGTGGGGCCAGCATGGCATGCAGGACCAAGTATCAAAGCCTGGTCCCTGTGCTTGCCAAAGCAGGCACTTAGTTCCCTGAGCTGTCTCGCCAGCCCTCTGGCCTTCCCCTTTCTATCTCTCATCATTCCTTTGTACTAAATAGATAATTGCTGAGAATTTGTTCTGTTGCTCCTGACCTGCACATTCAACTATTCTAAGGGCTCAGAGAGAGAGAATAGGAAGGATTTAACCACGTAGTTGTGATGAAACTTAAAGACAGTATAATATCTGTGCTCCCAAATGCTAAGGAAGTATGAGATTGACTTACCTGGGTATGGTGAAGTTTGCATGTAAACTCAGAACTATGGGAGACTGATACAGGAGATTACAAGCTCAAGCCCAGCCTGAGCAATATAGCAAGATCCTGTCTCAAAATACAATAAAAGAGCTGGGCTTTTTAAAAGTCCATGGGAAAGCTGTCAGTTTAGTCCTCACTAATGCAAAACATTTTTTTAAAAATTCATAAAATATGGCATGACTAGATTTGGAGGAGCCAGTCAGGTAGCAGTGTTGGTTTTAGATATCTTTTATGTTTCCGCAATGTAGCTCATTGGAAAGGCCTTGTGTTTGATCCTCAGTACTATAAATAAATACATTTCTTTTATGCTTCATGATCACTTAAGAGATGAGCAGCACAGGCTAAGCCTTCACCCTTCAGGAAGAAAAAAGAAAAATTCATCTGTGGTGATCATTAAACTCATTTTTTTGTCAGAAGTTAGGTCAAGCTAACAACTAAGCTTATTTGCAGTGCACAGCAATTTGGTTTTTCTGACTGTGTCAAGTACTGTTTTATAGTACATATAGCATTCTTCATAATGGTCACTATCAAGGGTGACCAGCTTTATGAACCTAAAACTGTCCAAGGACATGCTGTATTGTCAGCCTGATCATTGCTCACAGGGTTGTGGGATTTTAATATTTATGGAGCACCTCATATACATCAGGTCCAAGACAAAAACGGTCCTCGCCTTTCTGGAGTTTGTGGTCTGCAGGAAAAGCAGACAGTACAATTAGTAGGCACAGAATAGCACAGTATCCAGCATTCTTAACTTAGGTGATGGCTGACGAATTTCATCTTAGTGTACTCCTGTTGCATTAAAAGGCTAACTTGTTAAAAAGAACAGTTGTGAAATAAGTAAAATATTAAGGTCATTTAGGAATGCTGTGGCATTACTCAGTGGCCCATCACTGATTTGAAATGACTCACAGTGGTTCTAATGCAGCTGGTCATGCTGAGCTTGACAGCAGTTCTACATTCCAGTTTGTGAGCTGTCATGTTTGCTGGCTAAGTTGGCAAGGATGAATTTTTATTTCTTCCTGAAGGATGGAGGCTTAGCCTGTGTTACTCATCTCTGTACCTGCCATGGGGGGATGAATATGCCCGAGGCTCTGTCTCCACCACTTTCTTTGCCACCATCTATGTGTACCAATTATGTTCACATTTTATGAGAGCCAGGCCTCCTCCATACTCCTGTCCCTAAATGGATAATGGAACCTGGTCTAGCATCATGTCGTGTAATCATTCAGTAAGGACTGAAATGCTCTTGGGGCACACTGGGCATAACCAGACATGGCATCACCCAGGGTGGGCTCATCAGTTATTACTCGGGGCTCTGGTCGGGTGTAAGATGTGACACTGTGTCAAACTTATTCTTTAAATATTTGTTCATGGCATTTAGGTGGAAAAGCACTTCACTTATGTAAAGAGAGGAAAGCTTAGAAGCCTATTCTGCCTTTGCGGCTTTCCAGGATCTCTACTGACCAGAGAGAAATAGCACCTCCTCCCCCCTCCCCCAGAATCCTTCCTTCCAGTCACTTCCCATGTGTCCTCTTGCTTTTTTTCCCCTTAGTATTTGTTCGCAGTAAATAGCAATGATGTTTATTGTAAAGTGTTATATCTTTACATAACCATCTTCACTGTTTTTCACATACTGACTCCTCCCATCCCTCTCTGCTCCTTTAAACTCTTTGTCCTTTTCCCATTTACAGAAGCTTGACTTCCAGTTTTTTCTTCAACTCTTTTTTCCAATCCCTTCTCCTACCCTTCCTCCATCTCTTATTCCCCTTCCTGTTTGAGAAAGATCTCCCTGCTTCCCATTGCTTATCTTCTCATTTAATTTTATTTTATTTTGGTACCAGGGATCAAACTCAGGACCTTGCATTTGCCAGGCAGGCACTTATGCCACTAAGCTATATCCCTGGCTCCTATCTTTTATTTTTATTTTGGGTAAATGGTTGTATCTTGAGACCATAATATTAAGTAAAATAAATCAAACACAAACTTTAATAATGCATGGTTTCTCTTATATGTGAAACCCAAAATATAAATAAGAACTTTTCCATGTCTCCTTTAGCCCTGAAAGACACACTGGTTGATTTTGGGGGACATAAATAAATAAGATACTGCCCCAGGTCTCAAGGAACTTGAGACAGTTAACATATGCTATAAAACTTAACTTAAAATATTTTAAGTATCTGTAAATATGTCCCCTAAGCACAAGCAAAGGAGCCAGGAATTCAGCATGCAGTGGTCAGAACAACCCATGAAGGTGATTCCATGGGCTCCTGAATGGGACAGACGGTGGATGGCCATGTCCTTCTTTCAGAATATTTGTTTTAAAATTTTCTACTTGGGCTGGGGAGATAGCTCAGCGGTATAAAGGCCTTCCTGGCAAGCACAAGTACCTGGGTTTGATCCCTGGTACTGCATGCTGTACAGAGCCTGAAACCCCGACATGTTGTGAAACTGGGTGTGGAGATACACGCCTATAATCCCAGAACTGGGAGGCTGAGGCAGGAGGATCACTAGTAGTCCAAGCTGCGTAGTGAGAACCTGAACCAAATAAATAAATATATTTTTTTAATTTCTTAGAGAAATTTTCAACAACTTGATGAAATAAGAGATCTTAGTTTAATGTATGTGCAGCTTTGAACTTCCAGATAGCACAGGCAGAGTGAGTGAGGAAGACACTACGTGATTCCTGCCACAGCTTCTCCGGCCACAGCTGACCTGCAGAGTCCTGCTGGGCCTATACATTTACCCTTTCAGGCCCCACAACTAGTGATTCCTGACTGAGGCTGGGGGATAGAGCACTTGCCTAGCATGTGTAATGGTCTAGTTTCGATTTCCAGCACCAGAAAAATAAATGAGTAATTCTTGGCTTCTTATTAGATCTTTGCCTTTATGATTTAAGTACCTATCAATATAAGAAATTCACATGACTGGAAAAGTCTCAGATTCCAAAACTGCATAGTAGATCCTTGCTGCATGATGGAGGAATTTATTTTGTTAACCCTGTCTGTGCTGGCAAGAGGAAGAAGGAACACCTGGACTCGTCTGTTTTCACAGTAAAAACTGGGAGAAATCAGGCTCCACCTACTGATCCTTAGTCCTTGGTCACTTTGGCTATGTCCTATGTCCCTTGGCGGGGAGATGGCTCAGTAGATTAAGCACTTGCCTGGCAAGGACAAGGGCCTGAGTTCAATCCCCGGTTCCACACACACACATAAAGAAGCTCAGTGGGAGCCTTCTAAAAGGAGCTCTTACTGGAGAAAGAAGAGAATTCAGTGGTGCGCTTGTTTTCTCCAAATCTTTCAGGGTACTTTTCTTTAAAAATTAACTTGGAATTAACTTTTAAAGTTAAAACACACATCTTGTGTCCAACCTGTGGGGAGAGAAGATGTTTCTGGGGGTAGATAAAGCCAGTTTGGAAGCACTTCTTATTACCCTGGCTCCACAGCTAGGTCCTCCTTGCACCCTTTCTAGCAGGAGTGATTTATTCTACTGTAAGAAACATTGCCAGTTAGAATTCTCAGAGTTTATTCATTACTTCTGGGTGCTGCTGAAGAGGGAGAAAAAGGATAACTTACTACAGTTTCTGAAATTGATTTGAATAATTTAATTTTACCCTGGATAAAGAAACTGAGCTACATTGTGCTTCTTTTACTTGGTAGCCATGGCTTCTCCCTGGGCGCTTTCTGAGAGTTCCACCTTCCTGGCAAAATATTCCTCTGGCTTTGGTAAATTGAATAGGGAAGACAGATGAAATGGGTTAATATGCTGATAGGAAATATTCAGCTTAATTAAAAGGAATGCAAAATAAAACAATAATATCAATTTATATGTGGAATTAGCAAATGCTTTTTATGTTTTGTTTTGCAGTACTGGGGATTGAACTCAGGACCCTGCGTTTGCCAGGCAAACACTTATTCTACTGAGCTGTCTCCCCAGACCATTTATTTTTAATAACTCCTATATCTCTTGACAGTGCTATTGGTGCATTATTTATAGGAAAGAAAAGTTACTGCAACTATTTTTGGCAGGGGGGTGACAGTGATTGATACTATATACCAAGGTATATAGTATCTAAAGGGTCATGCTGTATAGCCCAGTACACTTGTTTTGGAAATCTGGGCAAAAACAATTACAATAGTATAGTATATAGATGTTTACATCATTAGGGGTGAAAAAAATCTAAAGATTCGTAGGGGGATGAATACATGTGTCCATGTATAAAGTATTATCTTCTATCAAAAATGATGTTTAGAGGCTAGGGAGATGGCTCATTGGAATAAGCACTTCCCTGGCAAGTGCAAGAGCTTGAGTTCAATCCCTGGTTCTGCCAAAAAAAAAAAAGGATGTTTACAAAAACTTTAACAATTAAGGAAGTGCATGATATATAATGAGGCAAAAGCAGATGTTAACATTTTGCATTGAGTAAAACTAGCAGATCATCAAACAACAAAAACAAACTGGATACAGAAAGATATCCCAAATATTAAGAATTTCTGGTCATTTTGCCTCTGTTTCATTGAAAAAGCATAGATATTTTCGATGAGTTTTTTACTTGTAAAACAAGCAGTGCCTCAGGTATAATATTTATTCTGTGTTAAAAATTTAATATTCACAGTTTATGCTATGTGTATTAGCACTGTGATGAGATTGTGTGTGTAGCTTGTGACTTGACTTACTGCTCTCCTTGGGTATTCGTTAATGCCTTTTGTGAGAAGTCATGTTTTGTTTTGTTTTTTTAACATACTGTTCTAAAAAGTCTTATTTTTATATTTTATAACATTATAAATTTTAGAAAATTTAGGGCCGTGTAAGTAGATAAAATAATCTTGTGATGCATAATATATGACAAAATGTTTATGATTTCTCTTTAGGAGTTCCTCAGATTGAAGGTAATTGCAGTTTCTGGTTGACCAGCATTCATAGGGTAAGATGACTGTCTTGGATTGTAATCATAGAGTGAAGATAATTACAAGTACGTTGGTAGATTGGGGGAAAAATAAAGACAGAAAGAGATCGCTATTCTTACAGATGTTTCAAGTAAAGTCCTTTTAAAGTATTTTTAAAATAAATTTAAACCTTTATGTATTTTAGTTAAAATGCCATCTTTCTGTCCTTTGTGGGTTTTGTAAGCAGTCTGTACAATATTTGCGTGCTTGTTACTGTTTTTCAACCTTAGAGGTCTAAGGAATAATAAATCTCTACAGGAGACTTGCAAGTCCATGTCTGTCTCTTTTTGATGTTTTGAGGTAGCTCCCTGAATGCACAGAACCAAGTTACCATGTTTCTGTGAGAGATGCCCAGGCTTTTCTTGACTAGGCCATTCAGAATTAAACAAGCCCAGTATTCCTTCCTGTAAACATCATTCTCCTTCTATAATTGTGGAAGATTAATCTTGTTAGTTCCATGGCTGAGCTTTTGACACAGACATGATAAATGATGAATGTATATAGTCAGTTAAATAGTACAGCTCTCCAGTATGGATATAGGATATGTCTAAAAAGTGTCACCCAGCACTGAACATGCAGTCGAGATGACCCACTTATGGGGACAGTAGCTCTGTTCCCTACTATGTTCTGGATACTTTTCTCTTTACAGTGAGGAATGAAAACCCTTTGACTTTTTATTTAATTGGAGAGCATATATGTCCACATTTCCACTCTGATTCATTGAACTGACTTTAAACTTTTAAATGTTAACAGAACTTGCCATCTGCTACTTATAAATCAGTGACTTTTCTGTCACTGATTATTATTTTTTTTATTCCTTTATTTTTATTTTATTGAAATACAAATGTCAATCAGACAGTTTCAAGACACCTTAACCGTACAGATTCGATGAATGAATACATTGCAAACTGTTTTCATAACGTTTTGGTATTGTACAAGGTGCATACATGATATTATATTTACAGATATTATTTTAGCAGATATCTCTTATCAGTGAATTAAGAGTGTAGCTGCTTTCTTATCTTATTTTTTTATACCTGAATTATATCAAAAATTCAATAATTATTTACCTAGTGATTATTATTATTTAGCCAAACTCTTCACTTGGACAGAAAGCTGCCAGGCACTCCTCTCCAGGCTTCTGACCTTCTGGCCACAGTGTCCTCCTTTGTGATTGTCACACATCCTGCCCGTTACACCTTCTCGCTGAGATGATCTTGTTCAGCTGGGTCTGGCTGTTAATCACTGTTTTAATGGCAGTCCCTCTCAGGTCTTCCCAGACTGCCCCATCTAACACAGCTTTATATTTATGATAGCTTAATCATCAACTTCTTTAGTTTTGCTATTTAGATAATATGGTAGTCTACCAACAGCATCAAAGAATTAAGGTATTTTCCTTAACATATAATTATCTAGACACTGACAAAGGATCTACAAACTGTGGTACAGGGTTTCAGGGTAAGTCCTGAGGGCATCTGACTGACGTTGTCAGATACAAGTTATATTTCTTGTTATATAGGTCTTGCTTTATCTTGGTCTTAACCATCCAGCAGAAAAGTATAAAAATGAAGTATAAAAACTAAAGCCATATTAATATGCTAAGCTGTAAAAGGCTCAAGTCAACAACTTCTGACATTGCCAGTCCTACAGAAAACCCACTGCTATTATGGACTACTGGACTATATTGGAATATTTTGCTGAATTCATACACCTACAATATTTACAAGACAATGGAATACCCATCTCTGACAAAACTAAAAAAAAAGGAGGGGGGGATACAAATGAAGGACCATTTTGTATCTGTATATTCAAAATAGGATAGATATGCAGCTACTTTCTCTTAATTCAGTGAATAGAAAGATTTGTACTAACAGTGTTTGTGGACAGGATATCATGTCTGCATCTTATACTATGAATAACCACTAAAAAGACAACAATATGCAATGTATTATTGAAATTGTCCTACTAAAAAAACATATAATTATCTAAATTAACTATATATATTTCAGAACCAGTAGAAATAAGCAGCAGTGAAACAATGTTCTTTAAGGTTCAGGGCAGCTCACATTTTGATAAGATTTCTGGAGTTGTTTTTGTGTTTTTAATTCATTTAGTAACTGTATTTCTTGATTATTTCATTTAATTTATTCAGTCACTATCTCCTGGGGCTTCAGATGATTAGATAAACTTTATTTATTTATTTTTTTGGCAGAACTGGGGGATTGAACTCAAGCCCTTGTGCTCTCCAGGGAAGCACTTATTCCACTGAGCCATCTCCCCAGCCCCTCAGATGATTAGAGTGATTTATCGTTGTTTTACAGAACCACTACTCCTCTACAGTTTTGAGTAGGAAATGGCCAAATGGTAGATACATATCTCTGTTGTCCTTTGGTTTTTCTCTGTATTATTTGACAGTGATATCAGGTTCTTTCCTTGACCCTCTACTTCATGAATGCCGAAAGTACCTGAAATCCCAGCTACTCAGGAGGCTGAGGTGAGAGAACTACAACTCTGAGGGTTAACCAAGGCCACTTAGTGAGATGCTGTCTAAAATAAAAATACCTGAAGATACATTTCAGTACTTCCTGGTTCAATCCCCAACACTGGGAAAAATTAATTTTCTTTTTAAAAAACTTCTTTATTCCAGCAACACTGCTTCTCTCTTCCCTTTTACAATTCATCTAATGATCCTTCCTCTTTGGAAAGATTCTGTTCTTCACCAGTACCAGCTCACTTTGGACCTTCTGGCCACCCCAGCACAAACTATATGACACAACTGCCACAGGACAATGAGAAATAATGACTTATTATTTAGCCACCAAGATTTAGTGTCATTTGTTATACAGAATAAGAAACCAGACACCAAAATTAGCATTCTGCCATAACAAAATATGTGACATTAGTTTTAGAGTAGGTGCCAGAGAAGGACTAAGGGAATAAGAATATTGCTAATGGTTACTGAAGGTCAATAAGGAAATTGCAGCTGGAGGTTGTAAAGTGACACCCTTATTTTAATACAGACAGAAAAATGAGCAAAAGCCTCACCTCCAGTAATATAGAAACAGTTGTGTATAACAACTAACATGCAGCTAGTATTCATGTACAACTCTTATTACATATGTACAACATAAAACAAATGTGTAACTGTAGCATAGAAAAACTAACTTGTGGATCTAAGAATTTTTAGTAGAACATTGGATACAGAAACTGATTCCCAAGACCAATGAGATAACTCAGCAGACTAAGCACCTTCTTAGGCAAGCACAGGGACTGGGATTCCGTCTGGGCTCACATGCTGCACCAGCCCCACCCATGGGCATGCCAGCCACCAAATCCAAGTGTGGTAGCACACAACTGTCATCCCAACACTGGGGCACAGAAAACAGGATGGTCACTATGAGTCCAAGCTGCATTATAAGACCAAATACATAAATTTAAAAAAAAAAAAAAAAAAAACTGGTTCCCTTTTTAAACCCTCTATGACCATAGTATAATGAAAGATAAAGACAAAACTACTCACACTTTACTTGGACTTTAGAGGAAATATTTCTAATCCAGAATTTTCTTCTTCTGTTTTTTTTTTTTTGTGGAACTGGGGATTGAACTCAGACCCTTGTGCTTGCCAGGTAAGCACTTATTCCACAGAGCCATCTCCCCAGCCCCTTAATCCACAATTTTCTTTTTTTTTTTTTTGTCTTTTTGAGGCAGGGTCTCACTATGCAGCTCAGGCTGGCCTTAAGCTCACTTTGTAGCTCAGGCTGGTCTCGAACTCACAACAATCCTCCTGCCTCAGCCTCCCAAGTGCTGGGATTACAGGCCTGAGCCACCACGCCCGGCTTAATCCACAATTTTCTAGGGTTATAAATAAAACTATTTCTCATCCCCAGCTTTTCCACACAACAAAAGGTACTAAAAGAAAGAAATGATCTCATGTCCAGAGATCAAATCCAGAGCACTACTACGTGGCCTCAAGGTAAAAATAAAAAGCAAAAGCACAACTATAAGACCCTATATTACAACTTCAAAAAGTTTTAAGGCTGTTCCTCCTAGGTCCTCTCAGCTAAATAGAAGAAAGGGCCTTTAAGATTCTTGGTGCCGGGGAGATAGCTCAGTAGAATAAATGCCTGCCTAGCAGGCCCAAGATCCTGAGTTCAATCCCTGGTAGTGCAGGAAAAAAAAAAGAATCTCAGGGGCATTGTCCTGAGACAGTGACTTAATTGAGATGACACAGTTGTGGCCTTTGCATCCTAACTGGATCCCCTGGGGTCATCAAATTTTGGGAGAGGGCTGCTGGACTTGTACTTACCTTCATGAGGACTAAATCACCTGTAGGTGGAGGATAGGCTGTGGAGAGTAAATACGGCTGCAAGTTCTTTGCCATCCCTGCCACTGCACGGCAGAATCTAAAAGGCGTGGTTGCTGCTTTTCTTCTAGTGTTGGCCCTGGCCTTCTCACTCCCTTAAAGATATGTTATGTTTTGAGATGTAGCTCTTTGTGGCTTCAAATGCCACTACTTGAAAGGTCAGTGGCTCTGACTTATGTGTATGTGATGCACTATCCCAGAACCCTCATGCTCTTTGAAGACTCACAGAGTGCCGCATGGAATCTCCTCCTGAAGAAGTTCCCAGCACACAGGGGCAGTTGCCCGCACGAAAAATGAGTACTTTTGAGCCTCCCAGTCATCATCCTGCTAGCCAGTACAATAAAGTAAAAAAAACCTCCCACAAAATCTTAAGGAAAACAAACTCAATTTTTAAAAAAACCATCAAGATTTTTTTAATTAAAAATAATATAAAAAAAAAAGGTCTGGGTTTGTAACATAGAGTGTGAAGTATGCCAAAATCACCTTATATGTTCTAGCCACATGCTTCTCAAGACCAGTTCAAAGACTCTGTCACCTTAAGTACCCTATATAAATATCAAAAAGATTGTTCCCTGAATTTTGCAGTTTTATACACTTAGTTTATTGTACATTCGTTAAATATATTATGTGCTAGAAACTGTGAGGCTACAATAAGAGCATAGGACTAAGATCTAAATCTGTCTCCCACTTCTCCATGGACCTCTGTCTGTGTTGCTAGGTGTGATCAAATTTCAATCCCCAGTAACTTAGCTTTTTGTTACTATGATGAAATGCCTGAGGTAGTTCCATTGAAAAAGTAAAGGTAGGGATGGGGAGATAGCTCAATGAAATAAGTGCTTGCCTGGCAAACACAAGGTTCTGAGTTTAATCTCTAAAATAATAATAATAATAATAATAATTTAAAAAATAAAAAGGAAAGGTATATTTTGACTTTTGGGTTTAGAGGCTTTGATCCATGATAAGTTGGCCCCATGTCTTGAGGTGTTACAGTGAGACAGCATATCATGGCAGGAAGATGTAGCAAAGGAAGCAACTTAACTTAGAGTGGCCAAGAAATGGCAGAAAAAAGGAAGGGACCTGGCCCCAACGGCCCCTCAAAAGCATCCCTGCAATAAAAGTTCTACCCCCTTTCAGTAGTTCCGCAGACTGGAGACCAAACTTTCAACACATGAACCGTGGGAAGGCATTCAAGACCCAAGTAGCTATTTCATCTTTTCTCTCTTTTGAAGCATATTATAAAATTTGTCGTATTTCTTACCCACATGCGTGAAATAGACTTTCCACTGCCTCTGCGGTTCTGATCTCTGCTGCTCACTCACTTCCCTGCATGCCTGAGTCTCAGAAGGGCTCCTATAGGAGGTGGTAGCTATGACTGTCTGGTCTGTGTAGGGAGCAGCACCCTAAACATTTACCGCAACTTCCAAGACATTAAAAGGTAGACCCTTTTGTCAGTATACTAGCAATTTATCATGCGTGTTTCCTCCTTCCAGAGAGAATTCTGGCCTCACATTGACCACTTGAATTATTGGGGCTTATGTTTAGGGTTCTTATGAAAGTGATTCCAATGTGAAGCCAGCCAAGATTGGGAACTGCTGTCTTAGACTTGTGATCCTCCAAAGCTAGATCCTGAACCCATGCCATCAATATTAAGTAGGCATTTGTTAGAAATGCATACACCTAAAAAGTCAGAAACTCTGGCTGTTGGATCTACAACAGTGTTTTACTAAATAAACTTTTGGTGATTTTAATGGACATTGATAGAGAAACACAGGGCCGGGAGATGGCTCAGTGGAATAAGTGCTTCCCTGGCAAGCGCAAGGGTCTGAGTTCAATCCCTGGTTCCGCCAAAAAAAAAAAAAAAAAAAAAAAAAAAAAAAAAAAAAAACAGAGAAATACTACACTGCCTAAATCTCAGTTTCCTTCTTGATCTCAAAACTGCAACTAAGTTTGGAAAGAGTGCTTGTTATCTGAAAGTCTCTGTACCGGTATGATGTGAAAGAATTGGTATGGGATGTAAGGAAAGTGATGTATTAAGTATGTCTTTGCCACTGGCCACCAAAGTACATGAGAAATGTCAAATGCTTGTCCTCAGATTTCTGAATAGTAAAAGATTGTAAATTAATCAGAAATACTTGTACATTGTTTCCTAGAGAAAGACAAAGAGGTAAAGTTAAATCTCAGATCCAAAAAAATTTGATGGGAAGTAGCACTAAACATTTTAGAGGGATGTAAGACGATTTTTAGATCAATATTTGGAAGAGTCGTGCAGAGAACGCCCACTTGCTGTCTGAAATCAGAGACTAGTCTTTGAAGTAACATCCAGCTCACAGCATATAATGACTTTATGTATCATTTGATCATCATCTGGTTATTTTTCACTGGTTATTTGGGAAATGTGTTCAAAGTAAAAGGAAGATTGTGGGAAATAAAGATGCCTAACTTGATGTTGTTCCAGTCTTACAGACTCTAGGATAAGATTGCCAGAGGAATCTTATCTAGAAAAAGCTTTTGTGACATTTTTAATGAGATTTAAAGGTTAAAGAAATGGAATTAGGATCATAAAATTCATTTTTACTCTTAACATCATTTCTTTGAACTGACTTAATATATTTATATATTAGACATAAAAATTTCATTTGGGTTGAATCCTTACTATTTGCTAAAATATGGTCTGGAAAATACAGAGGGCGCACACAAGCAACATTAAATGGCATCATGGCTCTACCTCCAGGGAAGTCCTTCAATGAAGGATTAGCATTTGGCATTTAGGAATGCTTGAAACTTTTCATGTTTCCTTAAATCCACATGCTGTGCAAATTTGATAGAAAATGCACAGTAGAGAAATAGTGAAGAAAGTAGATTCTGTGGTATGTAGTCATGCAGCTAGAGACTGTATAAAGCAATTTACATCTTTGTTTTCCAAGATTCTAATGAACTCAGTTATAAAGCAGATATTGAAGGAAAGAGTTAAATAACTTTTGAAAAAACTGAGACTGTGGCATAGTTGGATTTAGTGAATCCTTGAGGTTTGGTGTGGACAAGGCTTGGGATTAGGTTCCAGTTGTAATTTTATTTCTTACCAGCTTTGTTACCTTCATCAAGGCTAATACTCTGGGCCAGTGTTATTTGTCATGTTTTTAATGTGTGAGAAAGAGTACCATTGTGAAATGCTCTAGTGGAAGTATATAATCAGATATCAGATTAATAATAGTAGATTTATTTGTTCTTATTGACAAGGACCCATCAAAGTAAATTTGAGTTTGATAGGTAGAGGATAATTTATAGTTTTCTTCTTTTGTTTGTTTTGTTCTACTGGGAAAGTGAATCTACCTACCTTTCTTCCATCCCACCAACTTTTCTTCTTCCCTCCCTCCCACTCTTCTTCTCTCTCTCTCTCTCTCTCTCTCTCTCTCTCTCTCTCTCTCTGTGTGTGTGTGTGTGTGTGTGTCTCTATCTCTCTGTTTTCTTTTTATGAGGCAGGATTTAGCCAAGTTGCCCAGGAATTATTCAAACACTTGATTGTTTTATCTCAGTCTTTTACCCCAGATTAAAGTTGCAGACTGCCACACCCAGCTTAGAACTGGCCAAATAGCTCAGCAGATTAAATGCCTACTTGGTGCAGGGGCCAGGGGATCCCCAGAGGTGCTGACCCTGCCCCCAGGGTGTGCTGAGACAGCAAAGGAAACTGGGTGTGGTGGTGTGTGCCTTTAATCCCAGCTCTTGGGAGGCTGTAAACAGGGGGATCAGTACAAGTCCAGTCTAGTGAGACCCAAACACCCTGTAGACTGTTCCCTAAAAATACAGGAAATATTGTAACATAGAAACTATTCAAAAGGCAAGAAAAACTGGGATAGGGCAAAGGAGAAAAGAAGGGAGGAAAATGCAAGAAATAAAAAAAAAAAAAAAAAGATAGTTATTCTACTAATTTCTCTTAACTCACTGAAAGAAAAGTTTATGCCAATATTGTTTGGACAGTTAAATGCCTGTATCTTGTGCTCGAAGTAACTAATTTAAAGATAACAATACACAGTGTATTAGTCATTGTTACTCTCCTATTATTTTGTTTTGAAATTTGGGTGTTTTCTCCAAATGTTTTTAAAAAGTAGAACATATGTTTGTAGTATTCAAAAAAAACTGCTGTGTGAAGGTGCCATGGCTGCAGAGCGCTCTGGTATGACGCAGTGCATCCTTGCTTGGCACACTACGGTTCATCACTGTGGAAGGGTGTGGGAAATGTCTGTGGTCTCATAGCACTGAAAAATAGAATTTTCCCACTCAAGTTTTTAAAATTCTGTCATAACAATTTTCTTGACAGCTCAAACTTGTATATTTAATTTAGCTCTTTAGTTATTCAATAATGCCTTTATTTATCTACAAAATCTTATCACTAGGTTAAAAAAATTCTTTTCAGTATTGAAATTTGGGTGTTTTCTCTAAATGTTTTTTAAAAGTAGAACATATGTTTGCAGAACACTTTTTGCAAAAGTGGCTTATGGAAGTATTAGGGTTTAAACCCAAACACCTACCACTGAGCTATATCCCAGTTGCCCTTTGTTTTTATTTTGAGTCAGAGTCTCACTAAAATGCTGAATTGTCCAGGTTGGACTAAAACCTGTAGTCCTCCTGCCTCAGCCTCCTAGAGTGCTGAGAATACAAGTATATGCTTCCTGTGCCTCACTTGCCTGCCTGGCATGCTCTCTTTTTCTTGCTCTCTCACTCTCCTTCCTTCCTTCTTTGAAGACAGGTCTCACTATACGTCAGGGTCTTACTGTTTGGTTCAGGCTGGCCTTGAACACACTGTGTAACCAGGCTGGCCTCAAACTCAGTGATCCTCCTGCCTCAGTCTCCTGAATGTTGGACCTACAGGTGTGTACCACCATGTCCAGCTTAGCTAGCTATATTTAATAACTAGTAAGTTCAGGAAATATCTAGCCATATTTCCTAATGAAATTGGTAGGCTAAATTTTTGGAGCATTGAGCCTATTTTGCATAAATGTAGTTTTAAATCAGGGAACAGAAATTGCATGGTTTGACAAGCTATGTGATAAATGTAAATAAGACCAACTTTGTATGAGGCCAAGTGAGAGAAATTAGCATATGTAAATTAATTGGAGAAAGTGAAGTGTTTTAAATACAGAATTTTAAAATATGTTGCACCTAAATTTCTGTAGATACTTCTCTGTGATTTAAACAAAGTTCAGGGAGTATGATCTGATAGGTGGGTGGGGTCCTGAATTATAGCTTTGCCAAAATGGGCTCCTCTATGAAAAGTGGCTTATGGAAGTCCATTGGCCGTGCCATGTCTGTTGATGAATCAGATTTTTGGAAAGTGTCTCCAATGTTTTTATTTGAATGAGTCCACATCTTTCAAGATACTTGTTTTCTCATAGAATGAAGACAAACTCAGAGATGGTGTATCTAAGAAACTTCAAAAGATGTAGACCTCCTGATTGAAGCATAACTGAACTATCTGACTCATTTCTTTTCATTATAGTAAGTATGTCTTATTTTGGTCAATAAATCTCTATTCTCTGTCAAATGTCCTTATGTGAGCTATTTGTTTTCATTGTTCTTCAGTTTCAGTTGCATATTTTAAATTAATATAACTCTTAGGAACCCACAGAGGACAAATAAAATTATAAACTCAGAGCTAGAAAAGCCCATTAAAATTATCTAGTGCACTCTCTTCATCCATTACAGGAAATTCCTTTGCAGTCTCCTCGAGGGATGGTCATTTTATCCTTGTAGACCCAGCTGGGGATGGAAGCTAAATTATTTTGAAGAGCTATCATTTCTGTGATGTTCCAGCAACAGACTGGATCAAAATATAACTTTCCAGGCCAGCAAGATAGCTCCATGGACTAAGCATCTGCTTAGTACTGGTTCGATCGCTGGTACCAGCTTCTGATTATTTTGTTGCCTGTTTCATCTTTAACCTGTAATTGAGCATTAGGGCTCCTGGGAGACCCAGAACCCTTCCTTTTTTTTTTTTTTTTTTTTTTTTTTTTTTTTTTTTTTTTTTTTTTTTTTTTTTTTTTTTTTTTTTTTTTTTTTTTTTTTTTTTGGTGGAACTGGGGATTGAACTCAGGAAAAGTTATATACACTTCTTGTTTTGTTTTATTTTTCTTTCTCTATTTATCTATCTATCTCTGTCTCTTTGTTTCTGTTTTCAGTACTGGGGATTGAATTCATGCCCTTGTGCTTGCCAGGCAAGCACTTACTCTACCGAGCTATCTCCCTGGCCACAAAATTGATCACCTCACTTTAGTGGATTACTTAGGGATTTTTTTTTGTTTTTTTGGTGGAACCGGGGATTTGAACTCAGACCCTTGCACTTGCCCAGCAAGCACTTATTCTACTGAGCCATTTCCCCAGCCCATTCCCTACCTTTTATTTGGTGGTCACTGTCAAGATGGGCAAAGGTTTTATATCATTGTTTTGGCATAAGAACTGTCATATGACTGGTAGAAATTGTATATGCCAATTAAAATCCAGAGATTATTTTCAACATGTTTTCTCATCCATTAATATTTCTGCTGCTCCAACCCCACTATAACCCTGCATTATGTTTATGGTATTTTGGGATCTTAAGTCTAGAACTGTTTATCTCATATATCCTCTTGTTTTGAGGTTTTAAAAGTCTCTTTACTTAAAATATAAAACCAGAACTTAGAGGAAAGGATATAACCCATTCAGTGATGCTTTGCTTTGGGGAAGAAGTAGATTCCTCTAAGACTGAAGGATAGTTTTATAAAGCTCAGCTTGCTCACAAGATACTCCTTGGGATGACAGAAATAGCATTTAGGATCTATCATTCCTGCTGTCATCATGGGGCAGGGTGTGAAAGAAACTTATTCAGACATTTTAGGAGTATGGAATGGACAAGCTAATAGTATAAAAGCAAGTTTTTACAAAGTCAGCTAAAGATTATTTTTAGTAACTGGGCTGGAGTTTAGATCCAGGAATTAAGTAAATAATTAGCTCAAGGGCTACCTCAGATCCCTTCATAGAGGTGCTCTCTCGTGAAGTGGTCCCATACAGGGAATTTCATGGTGCAGAGGTGGGGTGGGCTGCACTTTTAAATGAAACCAGAGAATTTGTGTGCCCTTGGTCAGTCCTGCCTCGTACATTTTACTCTAGAGCTGAGTCCTACATGTGTAAGGATTAAAGTTAATTCATAATTTCTGCACTTATTTCACTAGTGTATCTCTTTATTTTCCTCCTGCAGTTTCTGTACTCATATAAAGAAAAGTCATGATTACACTAACAGAGCTAAAATGCTTAGCAGACGCCCAGTCATCCTACCACATCTTAAAACCATGGTGGGACGTCTTCTGGTATTACATCACTCTCATCATGCTGCTGGTGGCCGTGCTGGCCGGAGCTCTCCAGCTTACGCAGAGCAGGGTTCTGTGCTGTCTTCCATGCAAAGTGGAATTCGACAATCACTGCGCTGTGCCTTGGGACATCCTGAAAGCCAGTATGAACTCATCCTCTAATTTGGAGTCACCACTTCCTCTCCCTCTCCGGATCCAGAACGATCTCCATCGGCAGCAGTACTCCTACATTGATGCTGTCTGTTACGAGAAGCAGCTTCATTGGTTTGCCAAGTTTTTTCCCTACTTGGTGCTCTTGCACACTCTTATCTTTGCAGCCTGCAGCAACTTTTGGCTTCACTACCCCAGTACCAGCTCCAGGCTGGAGCACTTTGTGGCCATCCTTCACAAGTGCTTTGATTCTCCATGGACCACCCGGGCCCTGTCAGAAACAGTGGCAGAGCAGTCAGTGAGGCCCCTGAAACTCTCCAAGTCCAAGACTTTGCTTTCAACCTCAGGGTGTTCAGCAGATGTTGATTCCAACAGGCAGTCATTGCCCTACCCACAGCCAGGCCTAGAGTCCACTGGTATAGAAAGCCCAACTTCCAGTGTCCTGGACAAGAAGGAGGGTGAACAGGCCAAAGCTATCTTTGAAAAAGTGAAAAGATTTCGCCTGCATGTGGAACAGAAGGACATCATTTATCGTGTATATCTGAAGCAAATTATAGTCAAAGTCATTTTGTTTGTCTTCATTATAACTTACGTTCCATATTTTTTAACCTACATCACTCTTGAAATTGACTGTTCAATTGATGTGCAGGCTTTTACAGGATATAAGCGCTACCAGTGTGTCTACTCCTTGGCAGAAATATTTAAGGTCCTGGCTTCATTTTATGTCATTTTGGTGATACTTTACGGGCTCACCTCCTCCTACAGCTTGTGGTGGATGCTGAGGAGTTCCCTGAAGCAATATTCCTTTGAAGCACTAAGAGAAAAAAGCAACTACAGTGATATCCCAGATGTCAAGAATGATTTTGCCTTCATCCTTCATCTGGCTGATCAGTATGATCCTCTGTATTCCAAACGCTTCTCCATATTCCTGTCAGAGGTCAGTGAGAACAAACTGAAACAGATCAACCTCAACAATGAGTGGACAGTTGAGAAACTCAAAAGTAAGCTTGTGAAGAACTCCCAGGACAAGGTAGAGCTGCATCTTTTTATGCTCAGTGGTCTTCCCGACAATGTCTTTGAGTTAACAGAAATGGAAGTGCTAAGCCTGGAACTTATCCCCGAGGTTAAGCTGCCCTCTGCAGTCTCCCAGCTGATCAATCTCAAGGAGCTTCACGTGTATCACTCATCCCTAGTGGTGGACCATCCCGCACTGGCCTTTCTAGAGGAAAATTTAAAAATCCTCCGCCTGAAATTCACTGAAATGGGTAAAATCCCACGCTGGGTATTTCATCTGAAAAATCTCAAGGAACTGTATCTGTCGGGCTGTGTTCTCCCCGATCAGTTGAGTACCATGCAGTTGGAGGCTTTCCAGGACCTGAAAAGCCTGAGGACCCTCTACCTGAAGAGCAGCCTGTCCCGGATCCCCCAGGTGGTCACAGACCTCCTCCCTTCGCTACAGAAGTTGTCCCTTGATAATGAGGGCAGCAAACTGGTTGTGTTGAACAACTTGAAAAAGATGGTCAATCTGAAAAGCCTGGAACTGATCAGCTGTGACCTGGAGCGTATTCCACACTCCATTTTCAGCTTGAACAACCTGCATGAGTTAGATCTAAAGGAAAATAACCTGAAGACTGTGGAAGAAATCATTAGCTTCCAGCATCTTCAGAATCTTTCCTGCTTGAAGTTATGGCACAATAATATTGCATATGTTCCTGCCCAGATTGGGGCATTATCTAACCTAGAGCAACTCTTTCTGGATCATAATAATATTGAGAATCTGCCCTTGCAGCTTTTTCTATGCACCAAACTACACTATTTGGATCTAAGCTATAATCACCTGACCTTCATTCCAGAAGAAATCCAGTACCTGACCAATTTGCAGTACTTTGCTGTGACCAACAACAATGTACGTAAATCCATGTTTGCTGGTCTTTTGAGGCTCTACTGTGCTTGAAAAGAATATGAGCATTGGCATAGGTCCAGGCACATAATAGTTGCTTAACAAATGTTCTTTATATCCCTTTTTCCCATTCCCTACATGAACATCACAGTTAAACTATTTTTAATTAATTAATTATGATAGGGCTTACTTTTTATGTTGGAAAGTTCTTAAGTGCTTATAAAGCTTGGTAAAATTCTGCAGCCTCTTAAATGGCCTATAAAAGAATAACTTTTTGTTTAAAAATACTGAGATTATAAATTATTCACAAATCCTATGATGCAGTTTAAAAAAGGAAGGCTTGACATCTGCTTGAATAGCTAGAAACAAAATTGAAAATGGAAGGCCTGGCTCTGTGATGCAGCACAAGAGCTTCTCAGAAGCTGTTTCCAGTGTCCATGCTTTAAAATGAACCATAATTTGTAACAGTAAAGCCAAGTAAGGAAAATGCAACTTCACTGAAAAAAATAAATAAATGAGTAGCTTTGTAGGTTAAAATGGGAAGGGGGAGGAAAAAGAAAAAACTTGTGCTAAGTTTTCTCAAGGGCAGGAGGGTGAGGATCATGCCCAAGGGGGAACAGCAATTGGATTGGTCAGCACGGGAAACTGACCTTCCTCTACTTAAAAAGTATGCGCTGCTATTTTCTTCAGCCCGAAAGTGTATTATCTTCTAGGCTTTTTGTAATTCATATTTCATGCTAAACATAGCTGTGAGCATGGTGTTGGCTAGTGAACACAATCATCAGACATTGCTGAAAACCATGGATGTGACAGAAATGCTGAAAATTGGGAAATGAAAATTCATAGGGTTTTTTTTTAGAAATCTGAGGCTTTGCTCATATGTAAAAGACTCTGCTCTAAGATATATGAGCTATCTTCAGATTATGAAATTTAAACCTGTACTAGGATCAATCTAGACTGGTAGAATACATCAGAGTTACCTGACGAGCTTGTTAAAACACATTACCAGACTCCCTCCAAGTTTCTGATTGAGTAGTCTAATGTACATAAGAATATGTATTCCTGAAAAATCTCCAGGCAAAGCTAATGATGCTGGCCTAATAACCAGACTTTGAACACCTTAAAACTAGAGGTTTATCATTAGTACTCCTTAGTTATGTGCTTGATTGATATGTTAATGTTTGAATACACTTTTTTCATTGTTAGATTAGAAGTAAAAAGATATAACTAATTATCATGAGAAGCATTAGTTCTACTACGTTGCTGCAGTGTGTGAATGTTTAAAAGACACAGTTGATTAAATTGTTACTGGCTGCACATTATTTAAATATATGAGCAGGTTAATGCTTTTGCCAGGTTATAATGAAACCTTAAGGACTTTGGTACTTTTGATACCAAATTTTTTTATCTTGGCTGAGTGATTGGGGGAAGAATTAAGACATATCCTTTATTGAATAGATTCTGTCATACACAGGAAAAGACAGTAGCACATGAAGCATGTTAGACGGAAGGCACTCTGTTATCAAAGCAGAATAGTGTCTTGGTGGCCTGTCTCAGAAACCTGAGAAAAGGCAGCTGCTAAGCATCCTCAGAGCCAAAATTCAGAACATGATAGCTTTTAATGAGTGAGGAACACTCACCTCAGAACCTAGAATCAAAGGGAGCACTGGGAATACCTGTTCAACCGATGAAGAAACTCCCTGGAGGCCACATAGAAGACAGCCCCTGGGAGATGAAAAGCTCCTCTGGTGGAGCACTCCCGCCTAGTGACAGGGCATGGTGAAGGGAGGGGTGTAAGCTGGTCTACTACATAGTGCTCAAGTAAGTGGAAGACTTGTGTGAAGAGCAGTGCTTATTAGGGGTAGCCAGAGTGTTAGAACTAGAACAGCCATGGAAAGGTTTCTAGTATGTCCATAGTAACCGCTAAACAATGGCAAGAGTATTTAAAAGGGGAGAACAGATTGCCTTACTACCAAAACTCACCCCACATAGATTACCAGCCACTTGGTGGAAGTGTTATTAAAGGGAATCAGGAGTTTGTGTTCATATGGAAATTTAACTGTTTGCAAGGTAGCATTAAATTCTTATGATTCTATGAGAAAGACCAAAACATTACATTGGATTCATAAATATTTAGATGTGACATTTCAATGAAAGGATGTTGGCCATCTCACAGAACTGGAACAAGAAAGCTACAAAATCAAGGTTGGACAAGTCACACACACAAAATAAACCACACAGCCAGGGTGAAACCCAAAAGCAAAACGGTGGGGGTACCCACACTGACACACCAGCACCGTTGCTAGTTCTGTCTCTGAAAACTACTGCAGGCCTCCCACTCCATGCTGTACCCCACCAAAAAAACTGGTTCCTCACAGTTTCCACTTGTAACCACCTCAGTTCCAAGCTGCAATGTGAGCACCCGGGCAGCACATGGTTTGTGTGCCCACCCATCAGCTGTAAGAAGTGTGGGGCATAGAAACCTGTTGGAGTTCTTTTCTGTAGTGGGAAGTGGGCTTTGTGTCCTTCCAAGCCATGGAGTCGTCAGGCATTCACTTACAGATTGTTCAGAGTTTCCTGCACAGGAGGGTAACAAGTGTTGTCACCAAAAAGTATTTCTTTTCTAATCTTACCCCTGCAAGTATCCTCAGCACTTGTAGTATGTCACTATGCATTGTGCTTCTCCAGAAGGAAAGTACAATGTGCCACACTTGCCAACATTTTTGAGCAAGAAACCTTTTTCACAAAAACTCCTGGGAGGAATGTGCCATGAAACGCACCCTGTGAACAGTGTATCAGGGAAATGTGAGAAGACAGAGTGCACACGGGGCAGCGCAGTAGGGTGCCCAGGTGAAACGAGAGACCACAATGTTTAACCAGGTGCCTGAGAATGGGGAGTGGCTGGAAACCTGCCACCCAGCTTCTGTTTGATTCATGGGACAGTGAGTAGGGCGAAGCTTGAAAGTGCCAAGTAGTCTGCACCATGAGCACCTTCATAGAAAGCTCAGAACATGCACACGAGGGTTGGGAGAGGGTAATACAGATGTGGAACCCCCATGAGAAGGCTTACTCAGTTATGGCTGCAAAGAAGAGGTGCGGATTTTAAAACAAGACAGATGTGTATCTCAAATGAACATTGTGTATCATGTGGTACAGAGGTTCAGCTTCTTGAGACCAGATCCGCGCACAGCCAATGTTTATATGATCCAAGAAAGATTGGTCTCTGCATTTTTAAATGATTGAGAGAAGACTCAAAAGGATAACATTTAATTTCACCTAAAAATTAAATGAAATTCAATTCTTAGTGTTCATGCTCATCAGTAGGCCGGCATTACTAAAAAGGTTATAGTCAAAGGTTGTTATATTTTTAATTTCATCACTTAAAAATGTATAGCATTATTTCTCTCTTATCTGTGAGTACCTAATATTTTCAGATATATACAGATAGCATAGAAGCTGGGAAGCATCCATCCTCTCCCAGCACTAAACTGTCTTTGGATTATATACCTTACATTGGCATCTGTTTTGAGGAAGAAGCACAAGGTGGGGAAAAGGATTTAAGTAAGCTTTCTCAAAGGTTGTAAACCATTCTGCGTTCTATCCGTCTTTCAACTTCCACATTTGTACATTTATTCCTTTTATGAACTCAAAGCCTTCTGGCCACAAAGCAAATAAGGTAGAAATTCCCTCTGAAGTTCATCTATGTGGTAGGCTTTGCATTATTGTTTGGACATCAGTACTTAAGTAGTCTTGTTTCTTGAAATGATTGACTCAGTGAGTTTCATTACTGTGCCCTGAAATAATACATATTTTGGGAAAGAAATCTAACACTGAGAAAGATTCTAAACTGAGGTCCCATTGAAGGAGACCATATGCTCGTGTCACCAATCCATTTTGAAGATACTTGGTTACCAGAGATGCAGAGTGGTAATATGGCCATTAGCTCTAATATTCTTTTATTTTTAGTTTACTATAGTTTATTCTATAAAACATCTATGAAATTTATCATCTCTAATAAGCTTGGAAATTTTCCCTTGGCTTTTGAGGAAAACCAATGGCCAACTTAAAGTAACATTTCCTCTCTGGCTCATGTATCATATAGTCTAAAAGAAAGGGCACACTAAATGAATTAGATATAAATGAAGCATTTTTATAGAATTTATTCACAACTAACATGTGTTTTGTGTTCATGTAAACTTCCAAGAAAGCCTTTTATTTGCAAATAGAACTCATGATGAAATTACTAAGTTGAAAAGAGTCTTGAGTTTCTTAATAAAGTTCCCCACACTTGAGGAAAATTGAATTTGAGGTGGCATGACAGGCCAGGATCATAGTTGGGTGCTGACAAGCAGAGAAATTCCTGGCAGTGCAAAGGAATCCCACCAACCACAGCCCCGGTCACTCCCAAAAGCAGTGTTGAAGGGCCCTGGAGCCTCAAACTCAGGGTTAGAAACCATTCCCAAAACACCATGTGAGAAGTCCACTAAAATCATAGGTTTGAAGATTTTTAAGAAAATTGGTGGGAACACAGTAGCACTGGCACTGGGCAGGAGAGGAAGGGCAGTGGGTCCAGACCAGTCAGCCGGTGGGAGATCAGCCCAGTTGAGCCACTGCTGGCAGTGAGGGTTGACTGAAGAAGGGAGTGTGTGTTCTCAAGTCGCAGCTCAGGTCACCACCCATTCCAGATTCACTTATTTTTTGTGTAATTGTTAATGTTTCTTTTTCTCTTGACATCGGTGTTTCTGAACTACGGAGTGGGAAAGATTTAGTCCCTCAAGGGATATTTGCCTTGAAACATCTTCCTTTGTTCTAACTAGGGAGGAAAGTGGTGCTTGTAGGTATGAAAGGGGCCAGGGATACTGCTGAACATCCTACACTGCACAAGTGGGGCCATGGAGAAAGAGTCTTCCCACCCAGGTGTCAGCAGCGACAAGACTCAGATGTTCACAGCCACCTGCCTTAGACTAAAAGTTCTTGTTTCTTTGTAACCCAGAACCTTGAACATGACAGAGAAGTGCTATACAACGAGCTATACCCACAGCCCTAACAGAAGTTCATAAAAACTTATCTGTGGCGTTCCACGCTTTATCTGAAGCACTTAGCTTTGAACCTGGTAAAGAAGCTTTTATTGGGCTGGGGAGATAGCTCAGCGGTCTAAGCGCCTACCTGGCAAGTGCAAAGACCCAAGTTCAATCCCTGGTACTACATGCCATGCCAGCCCCAGAGCCACCGAAAACCAGGCAAGGTGGTGCATGCCTGTAAGCCCAGGGGTGGGGAGGCTGAGACAGGAGGATCACTGTGAGTCTGAGCTGCATAGCGAGACCCTGTACCAAATACATATATAAAATATGTTTTTATAAAAAAAAAATGAAAAAAGAAGCTCTTATCGTTGAATGCATATGGGCAAAGCCTCCATTTCCTGTGGGTTTGCCTAAGTTGTTGCTGGGTACCACCGAGCACCTTCAGCCCTGGGCACACTTCGCAGGACCGAATTTCCCTCCACATTACAGTGCTGTCTCAATTACTATTCTCATTGCTGGGACGACATACCCCACAGCCAGAATTAAGGAAAGAAAGGTTTATTCAGCTCATAGTTTGTGGAAATTTCAGTCCATAATCAGCTGGCTCCAGTGCAGGGTGGCACATGGCAGAGGGCAGCAGCTCATGGCAGCAGAAGACAGCAGAACAGCTAAAGGAGGGAGGAGGAGCAGCAGAGACGGCAGAGAGCAAGCCTCTCTCCTTCCTCACATTGCATTCAGGCTCTCCACCCCAGAGCGGGTGCAGCACTCAAACACATAATCCCAGCAATGGGCAAATTAATCACAAACTCCAGAAGTCCACCCCATGACTACATGATGCTTTGGGGGACAGCTACACACAACCCATAACATTGACCCTGCCTCTGAACTGCAAACTTGCTGATAGAAAGGGTGACTTAAGGGCGATACATTTCTTCTGTCTGTCTCAGTCCATCAAGGGATATTTGCCTTGAATATCTTTGAACCTGGTAAAGAAGCTTTTATTGGGCTCTCGACCTCATCTCTCTCAACACTGAAGACTGCCTGCATGTGGTATATATCTTCTCTCAAGAAATGAAATATGATTCTTACGCTCATACCTTATACAGTATTGTGCTGTAATGTGATACGAATGTTAGTCTTAACAGTGATTTTTAGTTTCATTTTCAAAGCTGTCTCTCAATGCATGTACTAGTTTCTAAAATAAGCATTTTTAATAGTTTGATCATCACTTATGTGAAGAATATCTGTCCTCCTGGGGGAGAGCATTCTGGATGGTTCCAGGAGCCCACCAAGAGACTCAGGCTGAGCCCAGGTGTCCCTTGACACCTATTTCTAACAAAAGCTGCTTGCTGATTCAAGGAGCTTGCACAGTATACTATGCCACAGTGTTGTCCGTTCCTCTTGTCCCTAGCCAGTACCTGGAGTACAATAGGTCAGGTGCAATCGCTTCTCAGCCGTGTGGCAAAGCACTGCTGGGTGGCATAGGTGTGGTGTAGGGGAGCCGTGCCACCCAGCAACGGTTGGCTCAGAACCACCCTCTTTAAATGATAACCTGAAGGGACTGTGTGCACTCAGCTTCTTTGGTTGGATATACGGTGGTCTCGCCAGAGTGAACGTGGGTGTGTGTGCACATGATGTCCCTAGAAACTCCTAGACCCTGCCCGCCACATATGGGAGCAGGTCAGTGGAGCTGCTGTTTGTATATTTAGTTACCCTTCTGGCATGAATTACATAATTGAAATGCCAGAGGACAGGAAGAATGCTAACTCCACAACAAGTGGCTTTGTTAGAAGCCGGAGTGCAAGGACACTTGGGCTCAGGCTGCAACCTCTGATGCACTGGCACAGATCCACTGTGGCAGCCAGGGGAGGTGGTGATGAGTGTCCAAGAGGGGATCGAGAGGTGTGTGCATGGATCGTATCTCAAAACTATCAAATTTGTTTATACCAAACAAAACAGTATAGAAAGATGTGTGCTTGTTTCTAAGGATGCTGCTCATTACATACATAGTAAGCTCTTTATGAGGACTCATGAGAATAATTTTACTTCTGTTCCACGCCTCAAGAGTGACGATTCTCCTGAGTTACCGTGTGGTGGTGGTGGTTGTTGGTGGTGGTGTTTAAACATAGGACAGTGAGTTTGTTTCATTAAGAATTGCTTGTGAGAAAGCCCAGAGCCCACTCAGCTGCCCACCCGTGCACAGCAGTACTACAGATGTTCATAGGATGTTTTCCTGTGTCCCTTGGACATGTTGGTCCTTACTTTCCCCTCATCTTTCTGCCTACCTCAGGTTTATCACCATTGTGTGTATATCCTTGTAAAGCTGCAGGTGTGTTTTTAGAGCCCTGTACCTAGGGTCTCAAGGCAACTGACAGTACCACCACCAGTTTCACCATCTTCTTTTGTTCCTCTTCAGATCGAGACACTACCAGATGGGCTGTTTCAGTGCAAGAAGCTGCAGTGTTTACTTTTGGGGAAAAACAGCCTGACTGAGCTGTCTCCTCATGTGGGGGAGCTGTCGAACCTCACTTACCTGGAGCTCACTGGGAACTACCTGGAGACATTGCCTCCGGAGCTGGAAGGATGTCAGGCTCTGAAACGCAGCTGTCTGATCGCGGAGGATAGTTTGCTCAGCACGCTTCCTTTCCCTGTGACTGAACGTTTGCAGACATGCTTAGATAAATGTTGACCTGAAGATCAGGGACTGTCTCAAGAGCAGTTTTGAAATTATATCCCATGGCTTTAAAGGAGAAGTCATTTCTTAAGTTATAAAACTCAAAAATGGGTGATGATTATGATCCACCAAATATCATACAAAAGCAGCTCAGTGTCTAACCCAAAGTTAAGTAAAAGTGTTAACACTGAACTGGGATCTTGTAAGTAATTGATCTTTAATTTATTGCAATACAAGTGTACACAGGATGGATTGAAGAGGTAAAATAATTAAATGCTTACCTTTCAGATTTTACTCTTAAAACTATGTTTCTTTCCCTCCATTCCCTATTACTTATTTGCGTACTTGTTTTTACTGACCTCCTGCTTTCATAGGCATCACCAAGATCACAGCTAATCAATACAAATTTCCTTGATGTGTGCTCACTACTGTCTGTGATTTATGTGCTGATATGGTTTAAGCGGGGTGTATTATGCTTGGTAGAATTCCTTTTGGCTTAATTTTTACTTCTTTTCCCGGCTTTAGTCTTCCTTAATCTGCTTTTCTTTGAACAGCCATGAGGAGCCCTGAGAAAAACGCCTGCCTTTGGCCTCTGCCTGAACAGGGTCATTAAGATTTGTCATCTTTGGAGCATTCTACAAACCAATATATTCTCAAGAATTTCTTTTCTATTATCATCTAAGCCTTTTTTTATTTGTTAAGAATTTTATATGAAATATAAAACATAAATGTTTTCTACTGTGTGATCTTGGACTCTCCATCTGTAAAAATAATTTTTGTAAGGTACAGAGCACATACACACTTCTTCAAGCACTCGCGATACCTTCTTTCATCTGTCAGTGGTTCTCTTGTTTCTATGCATTCTGCACCCAAATGAATTTTGTACTCTGCAACTAATTACTTTCGGATAACAAAAGGCTTATGTTTTATGCCCTAAAATATTTGAGGGTTTCCTTGTGAGAGGATGACCAACCCCATCATCTCCCTCTCCTCCCCTGCTGCTGTGCAATCATATGGGTACCATTCTTTTTCTTTGTGTGTTTTGTTTTGTTTTGTTTTGTTGAGACAGGATCTCACCAAGTAGCTCACACTGGCCTTGAGCTCACTTCATATCCAGGCTGGCCCAGACTCCAGGGATCCTTCTTCCTCAGCCTACCCAGTCTGAGTTTTCAGGTTTGCATCACCACACCCTGCTTATAATTTGAACTACTTGCAAGACCTGTGATGGAGAAGAGAGGGACAATTTGGATTTTAGAACTGATTTTAAAATACTTGGTAGAAATTCAGTGGTAAAGCAAAATGCCTTTTTTCTCCATCTGCATGATCTCTAGATGTAATTATAACATAAAACACTCAGTGTCTATTCAGTAAGATGAGCTTTCAGAGCTCCCATAGAAGTGAACCCATTGAATTAAAAATCATCTCATGCCTCTAACTCCTAGAATACATTTTGATCCTCTTCATAAAGACCTTTTTATTATTATGCACATTGTTAAAGAAACAAAACTGACACTCTTGCTTTTGGGAAATGTGCATTTTTTATTTGTTTTTCTCCAATGGGTCTAGACCTCATGATCCCTCCTCATTTTGGATGTAACTATGAAGTAATCTATGAACTGCATCTACATAGAACTGGAAAACGGTTTGGGGAAAGAGCACTGGAAACATGGAACTGGTGTTTTCTCTTGCTTTGTTGTAGCAAGATGAAAGCATACATGTAGAGCAATGGCTGCAAACCTGTGGCACACGTGCTGCAGCAGACTGTGTCCCCAAAAGCTCTAAAAGGTTTGCCATTGCTGGAGTGTGAAGAAATGTAGCTTCTCCTGCCACATATGCCTGGGCTGAAGTTCAGAGGAAAGAAGTATTCTTATCAAAATTTGAGTTATTAGCTATGAAGAATGTATGACACTAAAAACTGCCTAACATGTTATTGTGTATTCTGAATGGAACAGAATTGTGTGAAGATTTGCTTCTTACCAAAATTTGCCTTTAACCAGAACATTTACGTTCTCAGGGATCCAGGCATGACTGATGAAGTTCTCTTTCAGGACTTCAAAGAATAGATTCTGATTCTATCCAGGGTTTTGTTATTCTCATTCACTAAACTGTGAGTTGATGGTTATTTTAGTGCTTCATAGTAGTGCTGCTTTGTGTACCGATTCCATTGTCAGGATTCTCATAGGTTTTGGACATGAGTGTAAAGCATGGAGAAATGTTTAAATGTTTTGGTCATGTAATTATGCATAATATATACAAGAAACCCTGCCCTCTTACAGGAAGAATTTTCAAAACAAAATTCAGATATGCTACCATTGACCAGACGAACTAGAACATCTCCCTAAGAACTGCCCTCTTCAAGTACAGATAAATTTTACCACCTGCGAAGGCTCCCGAGCAGTTGGCTCGGAGGATGAACAGTGAGCGTGTGAGCTGCTTCCCACATACTAAGGTGTAGTTGCAGATGGGGTTGCTCCCGATCCGCACTTTTCAGCGCCTGTTACTCAGATCCTGTGCACCAGAATGTGTCTGTAGGTTCTGATGTAACACATTCCTGACGCAGTGAACAGTGACACTGCAGTCTGACATGGGAAAGGGTGCTGTTGGCGCTTCGCTGACTACACTGTTGGAACAGGTTTTTGTTTTATAGGTGTTCATATTCACTCAGGAGAGTTTTACATTTTAAGAAATGCAGTTTGATAAGTTATAATCATGAGACTTTGGTTCGCATCTGATTTCTAAGAATGTAATTTCCAAAACTTAAATGTACAGAATTAAAAACAATGTTTATGGCATTGGTTCATTTGATTTGCACATGTGCGCATGCACACAGGCACACATGTTCCATGTATGTAAACTGTACCATTATTTTGCTATATTTAGCATTTTTCCAAAATTGCCGGGGGTCATAGGCTAATGTAAGGGTAACAATCTTTATAAACTCACTACTTGTAATCAGGGTGTTTTCTGTGCCCTTAAAGAAACCAAACACTCAGTTTGAGAGCAGAAATGATTTGAGAATTCCTGAAAAGCCACAGTGTTGTCTCCCTAACCCACTGGGGTATATCTGGGTGGAGCAGAAGTACTGTATTTTCACTTTTCACCCTGTCTTAACCTTTCCTCCTGCATGTTACCACAGTTCACCACCACCTGACATTCGTGTCATGTAAAAGGTGAAGAAGACCTCCGGCGTGTTGGTGGTGTGGCAAAGCCCCGAGGGGTGTGCTGTCATGTACAGCAGTGACTTATGTGTATAACCTTATCTGATAGTGAAATACTTGGTTTTTTGTGTGTTTCATGATTGAAATTTTATATGTATAACATTTGTAATATTGATAGGCTCATTAAAATAATCAGTTATTCTGTGGACTTGACAGTTTTTCCTTGTGTTTTTGAATCAAATCATTTTGTATGTTCTCTTAGCACTGTATATATAAGGTATTTAGTTTTTCTCCTTCACTCACATACTCCACTAAATTGGATCAGTGCTTGTGTAGTAACAGTATATTTGTGCTAGATTTGCAGTGACACCTGAGCTTGAGTTTATTTGTGAGGAAGCCAATACTAATTATGCCAAGTAGTTCTACTTATCCATCCCCTTAGTATTTTGAACTGATCCTGTGATCCTTCATCTCTACCGAAAACAAGAACATAGCTGTAGGCCCAGTTTGTTTGCATGAACTGCATTGCATCAAACTCTTTCTGAGGACAAGAGAAAGATGCATTCGAAGGGAAAGGAGTTATATTTGCCTCCTGGCTTATTTTGTGAAGATATGTGTGTATGTGAAATGGCATAAACCAGTAATGTAAAATGCCTTGGATATCATCAGCTCTTATCAGAAGTTAACTGCTAGAGCAGTCAAAAAGCTTCAGTCTTAGCCAGGTATGGTGGTGCAGCATCTGCAATCCCAGTACTTAGGTTGAGGCAGAAAAATTACAAATTCAAGTCCAGCCCAGACTTCATGAGTTCATGGCCAGCCTGAACTACATTGTGAGACCCCATCTAAAAAAACAACAAAAATAAAAACTTTGGTTTTATTCATTTGGTCTTTCCTTGATTCTTGTTTGCTGCTTCTATATCGAGTGAGAACTATCTCCTAAATACATTTTGGTAACGGACTACCTTTTTTTTTTTCAATTTTTATACCAATTTAATCAACACTATAGCATTAACACATATGAGCCAAAGTACTGAACTGAGACAGCCTCCAGCTGAACTTTATTTCATATTTCAATTTTGCATCTGACTGATAAACATACCATTGCAGAGAAAATTAGGAATGCTATCTGCATGTCTTACATTATCTCTAACAGAGATGGTGCAATTTTAAAAATACAAAGGGGTTAGGCTTAGAGTGGATGTGTTTGTGCATATGTATGCTGTGTGTCAACCTAAATATTAACATTGTACAAATAGATTTTTTAAATTCTTGAAATATTTTGCTCTTAGTGATGTCGCGGGCCAGTCTTGAGTAGGATTTTCTTTTGTTCGCAGGAAAGGATAGCATTTATTACTTTATCTTTGTCACATATTTGGAAACTTGTTTAATTGGTTTTGCTTCTGGAAACAAATTATGAGAAAATGTAAGATTTTGTTCACTATTCTTGGCCCTCAGGTTTAAACTTTACTGAATCCCTCAGATCTGGTAGATTTTGGTAAATTTTACTGTTTTTAAAGTATCTTTTGTGCAAAAATAAAGCTTCAATTTTTATAATAAATGGCAAATAAAAAACATGAACTCCTGGAAGGTGGTGGCTGCGCTGATCTTTTCCTGTGCACATTCCTCAGGGCCTGGGTTCCCTGAGTGACTCCTCCCTCATCTCTAGCCTGCCTTACAGCCGTGCCATTGTTTTTCTGGTGATGAAGTCTAGGTTTCCATGTGAGTTGTGTGACAGTATGAGTTTTCCAAATATGTCACAGTGGCCACAAAGTGGGGAGCATCTGACAAAGGGGCATTAATGGGAAGGGGGTGTCTGTCACTGTTGTGCTGATCTTCTCTTTCCAACAATATCTGTCCTTGGGATTTTTTTTTCAGGACCAGATAAGATTCTTGGAAACCACCTTTATCTCATTGTCAACCCCTATTGTTCTGTTTAGTGTTAATTTAACACTAACGCTGGGCCAGATCCTTAAAACCAAAGTAACTGCAAGACAGTTCCCACTGCAGATAATAAAGGGAGAAGAAAGTTAATTATTGGGTGAAATACGCATGTGATAGTTTGATGTTTGGATCAAATTTCTCAGTCTCACATGAATGTACACACAGCAGGCCCACATTAAAAGGTTCCAGGGTTTAGGTCAAGAGTGTAACCCAAAGGCGGCCAAATAACTTAGTGAATCAAAATGCCTACAATCAGCCCCAGGGGCCAGGGGTTCAATCCCCAGGCCTGCCGTGCTGGCCCCACCCCCAGGGTGTGCTGAGATAGTACTGAGACCGCATAGCGGCATAGCGTCACAAGCCTGTAATCCCAGCATTTTGGAGGCTGTAAAACAGAGACTCACTACAAGTCCAGTCTAGTAGTGAGACCCTGTAGATCCCTAAAATAAAATAAAATAAAATAAAATAATAAAATAAAATAAAAAACCAAGGGGGTTGGCAAATAGCTCAACAGCCTAAGTACCTGCCAAGCAAGCACAGAATCCCGAGTTCGATCCCCAGTACTGCCAAAAAAAAGGGCACAGAGGTGGAGCTTATGGAGGTGATTGGCCTGTGATCCTCATCATGTGTCAGAGAGATCTCGGCAGGCATCTCTGCAGGAGTCAAGGCTACAGCTCCCTCCTCAGCCCCACCTCCCTCTGCTTCCTGGCAGCCCAGAGAGGGCAGCTTTCCTCTACCCTTCCCTTTCGCCATGGGTCTGTGACTTGAAGCCAGCCATAGATTAAACCATGAACTGTGAGCCACAGTGAAGCCTCCCACTTTAAGTTGTAGGTGTCAGCTGCTGTGTCTCCACAGCAGATAGCTGGTACAGCCGCTGATACCCAGAACTCTTCGGGGCTTGAACAGAGATAGAGGTTCCAGCTCTTGCCCGACTACTTCCTTCCTGAAACAGTGCTCTCCTTCTTCATGACAGGCTGGATGGGCGCCATTGAGGAGGGACTGCCCTTCTCTGGAGCTGCATATTTTGCCCTGGTTTCTGCTTCCTCCTCTACACACAGTTCCACCTCAGGTCCTCTCACCCTTAGTCTCTGAGGTCTACAGAAAAGCAGTTTACCCATAAGTTGTGATATCAGATCTTAAACTCCAGACTCATATTTATGTATCAGCACATAGCACCTGCCAAAGGAAGAGAAACAAAAATTGTGTAAAAAACGTACATTGCTGAACTGGGGAAGTATCTCAGCCATCCCAGCGCCTGCCTCACACAGGCACCCAGGTTTAATCCCAGGTACCACATAGCGTGCTGGCCACCAAGACCAGGCCTGGTTGCACACGCCTGTAATTCCAGCGCTGGGGAGGCTGAAAACAGGAGGATCACAACTCACACCTGCCTAGTAAGACCCTGTCCCAAATACATAATTTTTTTTTTAAGTACAGTTTTTAAACTTCACCATTTCATCTCATCTTCCTAGAGGTCTTTCTGACTCCTACTTGCCAAGGATTCATTACAGTGGCCTGCTTGTTACTGAAATTTTCGTATGAATGCATAACTTCAAAATTGTGTGCTTCTTGACACATTCCTGTTGCTGTATGGCTCAGAAAACATCGTTTTTTTACACTCTGTCTCCCTCTGCTGCTGAGTGGAGATTAAGTCCACTAGAAGTGCGCTTGGGTCCCCACTAGCAATTGCGCTCCAGTTTTTCCCTTTTAGTCTTACCTGCCTGTAGCGCCCACACTCCTTCGGCCTTCTCTACCACACCTCCCGCAGTCCAGTCCACTCCTTTGCTGTTCACTTCCTAACCCACCTGCTGAGCCCTTTGCTGTCCCACATTCTGCTCCAGCCAGTCACTTCTCTTACACAGATTGTCTGTTACTGCCCAGTAGTGGCCCTTCAGCTTAGCCTCCATAGGCAGAGTGAAAATGCCTTCTGGTGGTTTATCATGACATATTTGGGTCAACAGTCTCCCAAGTTTTTCTTTAAACTACAACTTCCCAACTTCCTGCTCTAGCATTTAGGTTTGTCCTTACCCCACCTTTATCAAATGCAGCTCCACTACCCCAAGGTAAAATTTAATGTTAGTCTGACTCAGTCTCAAATTGGATGTCCAAGGGCTAGCAAGATAGCTCAGGAAGTACTGCCTGGAAATTGCAAGGACCAGGGTTCGATTCCTGGCACTGCATGCCTCACCAGCCCTGCCCCCCAGCACACTACTCTTCCAGGAAGACTAGGCCCAATGGCACATGCCTGTAATCCCAGCGCTGGGGAAGCTGAAAACAGGAGGATCACTACAAACCCTGTACCAAATACATTTAAAAAAATAAAAAGATACTCAGAGAAAATCCTGTGCAGTACCCAGCATGAAAAATTAGAACCAGAGGTGGATCCCCTGGGTGGCTAAGAACCAGGCAGCCCTTTAGAGAACAAGCTTCAAATATTCAACATAACTTTGGTAAACATAGGAGACCTGGTTTTGTTGTTTTTGATACTGGGGATTGAGCTCAAGGCCTTTAGGTTAAACTAAATCCCCAACCTTTATTTTATTATTTTATTTTATGACAAAGTCTTCCTAAGTAGCCCAGGCTAAGCTTGAACTTGTGATCCTCCTGCATCAACCCCCCAGCACACTGAGTTTACAGCTACATGGCACACCATCCAGTTCTGAAACATTTTCTATTGGCAAAAAACACAGACCTTTGTGTTAACTGTCTTCTGATTCCCTTCTTTAGAAGTTAAATTCTAGGAAGAGTAGAATTTAAACATGATTAGCAGAAAGACTAGTGGAGTTTGGGGATTTAGGGAGAGTTCCCACATCCCATAGCATTTCTGTCAAACACCTCCAACTAACATCTCCTAGGCCTCCTGAGTAGACCACTGGATGTCCCTTCTTTCCTCTTGGAAGTGCCTTACCTTACCCTCCCTGTGGTCCCCATCCTTGGCCTTCCCTCCATTCAATCTCTCTCTCTCTCCTCTCTCTCTCTCTCTCTCTCTCTCTCTCTCTCTCTCTCTCTCTCTCTCTCCCTCCCTCCCTCCCTCCCTCTCCCTCTCTCCCTCTCTCTCCCTCTCTCTCCCACCCTTCAATCCCATTTCCAAGAATTGAACCTATTGTCCTTGCTTTATCTTTGCCACAATTATCTTCTACCAAGAATCTTCCTGTCTACAGAGTACTTTGTTGCCACAGTGTCAGATTCAGAATAGATTTATGCAATATGCTGAACAGGAGGCCACCTTCCACTTCTTTGGCTGCTGACCTTGGCTGCCTGAGTTAATGACCCCATATTTCAAATTGTTCTAGTAACATTTGACATCTTTTGCAAATTAATGCAGGCTGTCTAAATGCAATAACCTTTAGTTCAGCTCATCCAGGAATGTGAGTGCCTTGATCCTGGCCATGATTATTTTTTCTCAACATGAAACCAGCAGATGACCACTGCAGTTGAAAAGCTGTTTCCTACCTGAAATGCTTGACAGGTTTAAGGACTAAGTGGGACCAAGGATTCCTTCCTGGAGTTCCCAAACTGCACCACTAGGGGGAACCAAGGGCCAACTCTGATTTCCCCAACTGGGTTGGACTCAAATCTTCCTCTGGTTAGCCCCATGGAAATGGATAAAGAAAGCGCTCATATCCTTTGAAAGGAAAGAAGAACAGCCACCACTTCGCCAAGTCGACCCAGCCCATCTCTTCATAGCAGATGGACCCTTGCTCAGCCTGCTGCTCAGCTGAAAGGCAAAGCCAAGGGAAGAAGCTGTGATGATTCAGATCATGGTTAAGAGACCTGAGGTAGATTTTCTGGGCTTGCAATAGCAGGGCAGAATAATGCACATGATAAGCCTCTCTCATGGCTTCAAATTGAGAAAAGATAGAGATCTGACAATATAATCCATGCTCCTTAAGCTTGGAAGCTATCGCTGTAAAAGGAATTAGTATAGCAGGGTATAACAGTAATTTTAAATATCTTCTAGGTGCCACATACTCTTCTGGCCCTTCACGTCTGCTCTCTCCATCCATCCAAGTGTGTTGTTGCAGTTATGCAAGTGAGAAGGCGTGCAATATATATACGTGAATCAGTACCCTACGAGTGTACACCAAACAGGTAAGAAGATTTTAAAAATTAAAGAGAAAGGAATCTTAAAAATTATAACTGGCTGGGAGTGATAGCAGGAGACTATAATCCTAGCACTCACAAGATGAAGGCAAGAGGATCACCATGAATTTGAGGCCAGCCTGGGCTACCTAACAAGACCCTGCCTCAAAAAAGGAAAAATTATAAGTAGTCCAAGGTCTCACAACTGCTCAGAAAGGGAACATATTCCACTGACAGTCTACAGGGACTATCTATACAGAGGCTGAACTGAACACTTAGCAACAGGACTTTGTCCTCTCCTAGCCACCTTTTGATCAGTGGTCTCTTCTAACTTGTTTCTGTGGTTCCTTTCTATTCCCTGTCTGTCCTGGTTTCAGTTTTCTGAGCCAGTGAATTACTTTGTATGCCTTTAATTTTTCCTCTTTGTGTTCCAGTATAATCCTGGAATGATAGAACCATGAGACATGAGAAAGAACCATGCTGAAATTTCTGAGAAGGAAAAGTTAAATGGCTAGCTGGGGATCCCAACCTCTCTAACACTCAGAGATGGTGTGTAGGTCCATGCCTGGTCTTTGCAAGCACTCTTCCCTCCACTGGGAAAGTCCTGAGGAGTGCAGGTGATGTGCATTTAACCAAAGCCTAGCTTAAAGCTACTAAGTAGGCATAAATGTCATTATACAAATGCAAAACAGATTCAAGCACATTAACACACTAAATTCAATACTGTATGTCAAACCTATGGTAGAGCCAGGTTTGGAGCCAGACTCTTGCACAGATCTCTACTTTTTATCATCTGCTAAGGCCATCTGTCTAGCAAGTGAAGGGGTTGTGAGCATAGCATTTCAATCCTTTACAAAGCATGGATTCTGAATATTCTGGGAAAGAACTGATGTACATGTCCATGCCTGCATGCACACAGCTCGAAACACACTTTAGTATAAACATATCATCAAATGTGTTTTATTAAACCTATGGTTATTTTTGAGTAGAGCTTTTATTTCAATATTTGAGCCTAAATCTAAAAGCATATTTGCTTTCACTAGGAGAATTATGCATGTCCCTGCTAGATTTTTGGTCCTGAGGGTGATGTTGGATAAAGACCCCAACCAATTAAAGAGTTGTTGATGCTTTATATGTTTTAAGTTGCTAATGAGGCTCATACTTTAATTTTTGTGTTTGTTTTTTTAAGAGAATGAAAGTTACAATAACCTCCCTGATGATCCTAATTTATAATAGGAAAATGTTGGCAAGCATTTTAGACTTGCAGAGTGAATTCTGATCACAGTTCAAGACTAACTTCATAATTCTGTGGCTGATTTAGACAGTTGGAGCATAGGGAGGAGGGAGCCTGTCCTTACTGGATTCATCATGCAGTGTTCCAGATAAGAAGCCATGTTCCCTGCTGAGGTGCTGCAGTGACCCGGATTTGCCCTGACGGCACTGCCAAGCACAGAGAGCATCAACCCAAGTCCTCATCACCCACTTCCACATGGCACTGCTGCATGGGGCATGCTCTGTTTGGTTCTTCCAAGTACTGGCCCTTCAAGCTGGGTGGCATCTTTGGGCCACCATAAGTCACCTGGATCAGCTATCTCTGAGTCTCACAGAAGAAACTGAAATGCTCAGGGTGCCTCTGCCCTCCGGGGAACTTTGCTAATAAAAGGAAGATGACCTATTACATGACCTCGCTGGCACTTCACATAGGCACATCAGTTGTCTTTTGTTTTCTTCCGGAAGATGAAAGAAGTTGGCCCTTCTCCTTGTTTTCCTTCTTTTCTGGTCTGTCTGAATGTAAAATCCCTGGGGCTTAGCAGAGAGTATCCCAAGAGAGTATTTTTTTGCAAGCCTGGAAAAGAGCCAATCAACTTGGGTGTTGTGTCAGATGGGAAGGCCCGAATTGAGCCAATGACTAGAGGAGACTGAAGAAAAATAGCGTGCTTCTCAGGGTGAGCTGTGACTTGGAATTTCACAGCATTGGAGACATAAAGGCTGTCTCAAAGAGGGAGGAAAATGCCCCCCTGCCTCCAGGACTTGCCATTTGGGGTGGGGCTGGCTTTCTGTAGATGTGCCCGGGCCCTATCCCGAGCCTCAAGAAGTTCCCCAGGTGCCTCCTGACACTAGTGTTCTGATCTACATAAATGGGAATGAGTGGGTAGTGTGGACCAGGTTAATACTGAGTAATCTCCTAAGAGCTAGAACATGTCGTGCATTTCTTTTTCTGGCTTTTGACATGAGTCATTTTTCTGACACATAAGACTTTTCACTAAAGAACCTGAAGCACATAGAGAGTGAAGGAGGATAGAATCATCCTAAAACTCAAGGCTATTTTTGTACAGAGTCTCACCATCAGGAGAGACACGTCTGAGGTGAGCAGAGGCTGCCCAGGCCAGGTCAGACGCACGCTCTCCCAGCAGAGCCAGCACAATGTTCAGGTTAGTTTCCAGCAAGGATAAAGTCCTGAGGCTGCAAGGGTCAGCAGGGGCCCATGAGATGCTCAGCCCTCACGGGCCTTCACACCAAAGCTGGAAAGCTGAGGCTGGCCCTTTCCCCTGGCATCTGGCCCAAGGGCTGACACAGGGCAGAGCGATGCCCGCAGTTTGCGGTCCTCGGGGTCCCATTCTGTCATGTTCCGTAGGGCTCTGAGCCTGAGTGGCAGGTCAGCTAGCAGGCTCCTTCCTGTGTACCTCTCAGTGCAGGTAACTTAGGAGAGCCTCCCCCTGCACCTAGGCCGCAGGCTCCACCATCAGGCCCAGCCACCACATGCGAGGGCACGCCAGGCCTGTGCGTCACACGTACAGCCCAGACTCTAGAGCCCTGGGTCCTGCTGCAGCAGGAGAAAGACAAGGCTGGACAGAGCCAGGCGGTCTGCTGGCAGCCTGGAAGGCACTCCTCGCTTGGCTGCATGGGAGTCCTACTTTCAGCAGTAACTCTTGGTCCACCTTTTTTCTCTGAGCCTCAGTTTTCTTTTCTGTAAATATAAACTTCTGCAAATACTGGATTGGCTGCTCCTGCCCAAGGGCTCCCTGAAGGACTGAATGTGTGGGATTGGAGGAAGAGGAAAGAAAGTGGGAACAAACAGGGTCCCAACCTCAAGGAAACAAACCTCACTCAGGGAGGAGTGTCCCACACATATGCCAAATGCCTGGCTTCTCCTCTGCCTGGTAGGTGCTGCCCAGCAACTTTCCCTCCTTTCCCTAGGGTAGGGACTCTTCCGAGGAGGCCCTTTGCACTCAGTCTGCCCAGAAGGTTCCGCCTCACTCTGCTATTACCTCCTGATCACCCCACTCTCAGTTGCATCAGGATTTCTGACCAGGATGGTGAGCACTTAAGGACCCTGTTGTACATTCCCATGGCAACTGGCACAATGCCTTAAGGCATGCATCACTTTGATGATAGCTACTTCTCTAATGTCTGTTTTCTTAAATGTTTTAAAAGGTGATGTAAAGTGTCCATGTCTATCCTGATTTTCAGGACCCACCTTTGAGATTCTCTGTAAGTAGCTCACCATCTGACTTGCTGACATTTGCAGGGATATTTTCTTACAAAATAAGAAAATTGTACTGAGCCAGAAAAGAAGAATCTGACCTACCAGGAGCACATGGGCCTTTCCTCCCCCACTTTTCCTACTATGAAAAGGAAAGATGGCCAAGAAATAACTGAAAAATGGGCAGCACCACCCACCTGGAAGCAACAGTAAGCCACATCAGGGTACCGAGTTGGTGTGCCGGGTTCCCGGTGTTTAGCAAGTGCTTACCCTGTACTGGGTCAGGAGCTGCTGCAGGGCCACCAGGGTCCTGTTGGAAGCCATGTCCCGCAGGCACACTCTCCTCCATTCTCATCATGGGAGAGGGTGGCTTTAGGGACAATGTCTCGTGGCTTAGAATGACAAGCAGGAGAGAATTGAAGGGGATGAAATCTCAGTTCCCAAGGCTGGGATGGTTTCTGTTGGGAAGATGTAACCATGCTAAGCTGTCACCGTACCTGGTATGAAAGAGGCCTTAGAACCTCCCAGGAGAGAACTTAGCCATTGGCTAAGCCCCTCATATGACTCACTGGAAAATCCAGCTCTTGCCTTTGTGGGATTTCACAAGGCAGTGGCATGACTTGACCCTAGTGGTTTCCCTCTGGTCAGAACCCAAGTCGTTCAGGCATTGCTGGGCTTCCCATGTGTTCCTGCAGGGCCACCGTGGAGCCACAGGCCATCCCCTGTGCTATACCTTCACAGCCTCCCTCTGAGCCGAGGCTGTTCCTAGGAGGTTTTGACATCCCATAGACAATGTCTACTTGACCGCAAGTCATTTTTCTTGACTGAGACACTGTCTCATCTGAGTCGTGTCTGACCACTCCCCTTCCCCCAAATTGATGGTATCTACTTTTTATTCCTAACACTTATAGCATGCAGTGAGGGTATTTGTGGATCCCCCTCACTGCATAGATGACAGAAGCCAACCCTTGCTTACCCCTTCAGCTGGCACACTGTTTAAACCGTGTAGGCACAGAATGAGCACAAGGAGACAGCTTGGCACTGGCGATGTGTGTCCAGAGCACACAAGGGTGAGTTGAGGGCCAGAAAATGAGGCTGCATAATTTTGTGGACAGACTGAGACATCATTAAAAGTACATAGGCAAAGGCATGCATGAGGGGGAAATAATTTACATCGTTTGATGATACAGTAGCATAATTAGGTTAAACAAAAAACAAAAATTTTTCAGTGCTAGGGAGTGACTCCATGGCCTTCACAATAAACAACACCCTTAGCTTCCTACCCTTAAAAAACCTTTTTCTTTTTTTTTTTTTGGATACAGGGTCTCACTAAGGCATGATGTAGCCAGGGTAGTCTTAAACTTCTGATCTTTTTGCCTCAGCTCTCCAGAGTGTGAGCATTATAGGTATGCACCACCATATACAACTAAAGAAAGAAAATCCTGTACCCATCCTATAGTTGAAGAAACTTAGACTTGGTGAAGTTGAATGTCTTTCCAAAAGACACACAGCTAGTAAGAAAGGAAACTGACTTAAAATCTATATCAGATTTCATAATTTTCATCCTTAAAGACTATGCAGAAACTCAACCAAAGCTGGAAACACCACTTTGGACAATGTTCCTTCCGATCTCTAGGAAATTTGCTCCAAAAGCACTGAGTTGACTCTAGAATGTCACTGAGCCTCACTGTGCCTTAGTTTTCTCTTTGAGCAACTAAGACTTGAGGTAGGTGACCCCTTAAGGCTACCTGTGTCCTTGGAGATGCTACGATGTACTGCAGAATCAAAGGGACCTTGTCACCATGCCTGAAAATCAGAACACGGGTGCACCTGTGTGTTGGCCCAGAAAAGCTGTTTTCGGGGGGCTATAATCAGACTCTTAACACAATAGAAGCTGTGAAACACCATCCTCAGAAGTCTGATCATCCTTCCCAAATGAGTATTTCAAATAGGCCTAACCATTTTTCTGAACACATTCAAGGGTTCTAGTCCTCCAAATAATCCACTTCAGTCAAGGCGAGGTTTCCACACAGGATCCACGCTCCGTGTAATTCTGATTCTCACAGAAGCCCAGTTGGGCACCGCGTCGCGCAGCCCGGAGTAGCGCTTCCTCCAGCACAGTCTCCCTGTCACTGGCACGTGTGCAGTTCTCTGACTTCAGACTCAATGCCAGGGTGGAGCCCATCTGCAGATGTCTGATTTTAGTGTGAGCTCTGAAATGAAAATCCTCTGCCTGCACCACTGCATAACATCCTGTTGTTTTGTGCTCTTTTGTTTTTTCATCAAAGCTGTGCAGTGACTCCTCTGATTTGGCTTTCATTGGGAATGATTTTCCCAATGCCATTTTTGTGAGACATTCAGAACAAGATACAATCTCATTATCGTCAGCTACAGGAAGCAAACGTTTTAGAGCATAAAGAAACATCTGTCCTCCATCTGTGTGCCTGAGAAGGGACTGTCAGTGGGCACTGTGTAAAGCCCTAATGCTTTCAAAGGGCAAAAAATTATTTCTGACCAAAATCTTGAAAAACACATGTCTAACAGAATATTTTTCATCTTACACATCATTTTTCAAATACTACCTCAAAGGGCACAGTAGCAGAGTGAATTAATGCGAACATAATCCCTACATTTGGCAAAACCTGGGTCAAAGACAGTCTGCCATGGTGATGGTGAACTTTTTAGCCCAAAGTGCAACCTCAAACCCACATATTGGCCGCTAAGTGCCAACACTGCCATTAAACCTGAGTACTGAGGTTTTCGTTTAGAAAAAAACAGCTCATACTTTAATCTCATTTGTCTTCAAAGCAAATAAGCATGAATAGGTTCCTTACCATTGGCTTAAGGCTTTGTCAGGGATGGAAGATCAAGGGAGTCCTGGTATCCACCCCCAAGAGATATTTTCAAAGAAACAGGTGCATAGCACAGCACTAAATAAACATCCATTGTTCTCTTTTGTCATCACTGCTGTTAATATCAGGGGCAGCATGACCTGGTTCCTAGCACAGCTGCGAGCACACAGTATTTGGAATTATCAGTCCTAGATTTGCACCCCACCGCCGTTACTTAGCCATGTGACCCTACGAGAAGCACCAAATGCTTCCCAATTCAGCTTTTTCATCTGTAAAATAGGGACAATAAGAATATCTAACATATAACAAGCCAGAGGTTCAAATGAGGTGATTTATGTGAATTCACTTTGCCAGCTGCTAAGTAAATGTGCTAAGGATCAGGAATACATTATTTTGCGATCATCAGTGCTTCAGTAGATTGAATCTTGTAATTGGGACTCTAGGAAAGTCACACATTGAGACATTAACCCCAAGGAGATGTTATTAGGAAGCTGGGCCTTAGGGGATGTTTAGCCTTAGATGACCCCTGCAGAGATCCTGAATTTGGAATTTGAAACTAGTGTTCTTATAATAAGTGACTAACAGGTCTCTCTCCCACACACCTCACGGGCTATCAAGAGGTGCTGATGGGCTGCTGACTTGCCTGTTGCTTCCTGGTTTTAATATTGGGATGCATTCCTGAAGCATTCCACCAACTTTCTGTCCACCTCGGAGGCGATCCCTTCGTTCCTGCCCTAAAGTCACTGGTCTTACAATTTTAGTATCAGTCTGCCAGTCTGGCATAACTTAGAATCCTGCCTCCTCCATCTTTCCAACGCGCTGCCTTGGCAAGCCACAGAATCTTTCTATATTTGACTTTCTTCCTCTGTGCAATGGGGAGGAACAATTCATCGCTGTTTTCCAAGGCAGCTGATTAAAAACTACATTTTAAATTCTTAAGAGTCTCAATCTGACACCAGGTAGGTGCTCACCAGCGTCACCTTCTTTCCCTTATTCCTCCTCCTCCTCCTCACTCTCAGTCTATACCTGATCATGAGCTCCCCTCTCAGAGCTGCCCTCTGTCTGGTCTCAGGGAGAAGTTTACTGATGGAGTTCACATAAAAATGCTCCTAACCCTAACCTGATAAGGAAATGTTCCTAGGGAAACTATCAATACTCCTAAAGTAAGACACTTGCCCCAGGTCCTCAAAACCTTGGGGCACGGATGTAGCTCAGTAAAACAATGCATAGCCTCCTTCTGAGCACACTTGCTGAACAAACGATGAATCACATCCATTATAGCTCTGAGAAACATAGTTTTAGCCTCTTAGTTTGTGCAAATACCCTCGATAATGCTTACCAAATAATGCAACCACCTGAGAATGCATTTCTCAGAGCATAGCTTTTATTCCATTTTAAGCAATCCATAACTATATTTGAAGGCGTGTGGGTGGTTGGGGGGGCAGAAAACTTGGATATTCATAGACTGTCTCCAATGGATGCACCAAAAACCTGGTGACATTGTATATATTTTCTCTGCTTGCTTTTTTACATCTCTTAAATTCTGTATTGTGTGCAGGAATTCCTATTTGAAAATCAGTTGCATTTAAAATGTCAGTGGTGCTAGAGTGAGTTCTTAATATGGGCATTGTGAGCTTAATTCTTTCCATAAGTCTGGTCTCTAACCAAATAGGTTGCAAACAGAATCAAATTTCCCCATGAGGACCCATCGAGCCTAACAACTGAACGTGATTCAGTGTGTAATCAGAATCATGGAAAGAATTAAGTCTATGAACTGAACCAGCACTGTATCTCTAATGCCTTGAAGACTGAGCCAGGCTCCCAAACTTCCTAGTGTGTCAGGCTAGTCATTTTTCCTACTTGTTGGTACCAGATCCCTGCTACATCTAAAGGAAGAAGCCTTATTTTCATCACAGTTTCAGAGGATAGAATTTGTGCACAGAGATGCAGTAGCATGGGAGATACCAAGGGAGAAATGGCAGGGCACCAGGGCAGGGCAGAGGGAAGCTACTGAACTCCAGGCATTCAGGGAGCAAAGGGAGAAGGAGGAAGAGCTGGAGATAAGCATGCAGTCTTCTGGGCTGGGGAGGTGGCTCACTGGTAGAGAGCTTGCCTCGAACGAGGACTGAGTTCAATTCCCAGTACCACAGAAAGGAAAGAAAGGAAAAATAAAGATGGTAGGAAGGAAGGAAGGAAGGAAGGAAGGAAGGAAGGAAGGAAGGAAGGAAGGAAGGAAGGAAGGAAGGAAGGAAAAAGAAAAGAAAGAGACTGGGGAGATAACTCAGTGATCTAAGAGCCTGCCTGGCAAGTGCATGAACCAGGGTTCAATCCCCAGCATCACGTGCCATGCCAGCCCTAGAACCCCAGGCATACAGAATGGGCCATGGAAACCAGGTATGTTAGCAAACGCTTGTAATCCAAATGTTGGAGAGGCTGAGACAGGAGAATCACTGAGTCTGAGCTGCATAGCAAGACACTGTACCAAATAAATAAATAAGTAGATTATTTTTTAAAAAGAAGGAATGGAGAGACAGAGAAAGAGAGACACCCTTCCAAATAAAGGTCCCAACTGCCCACCTCTCCCATCAGACCCCGCCTCCTATTGGCAACTTCAGCTACAAATTCTTTGTGACCCTTAAACAATTGTGTCTACCTGAGTGAGACACACCCAAGTAATTTAAACCAGCATGGTTCTCAGCTGGCTGAGGGAGTTTACTGGAGACAACAGATGCACCCTGTTGTTATCTGAACTGCAAAAAGGGGAAACAGGAAGAGTCTTCCCCAGCCTTCATTTTCTTTCTTTCTCTGTTTCAGAACTGGGCATTGAACTCAGGCCCTTGCGCTTGCCTGGCAAGTGCTTATTCTACTGAGCTATCTCCCAGGCCTTCCAGCCTTCAATTTTCATTGCAGATATTATTTCCTGGCTCCCAGGGCAGATGCTTTGGCCTCCCCTGCAGAACTTCAGCTTTCTCCCCTACCCCTGCAGACCCTTTGGCCTCTGAACACACCTGCTTGAGACTCTATGACAGGCAGGCGGCTCTAGTGCTCCTTCGCTCTCCAGCGTACAGACCTTTCTCTTCCACCTCTTGTAAGCTCTTACACAGCCCTGTGATTTGCATTACCTCTGTTTCTCAGTAATCGCTGACTGAGGCACTGATGCGCAGCACCCTGTGATCCAACTGCCTTCCCGAAGCCCAGTCTCTGAACACCTGAGGCGGTGGGGACATTTTAGATCTGAATTATAACAAACTCGGATGAAAGGAATTGATTCTTCAAAACTCAAAGCCACCAAAAATGAAGTTCTAATCCTGGGGGTTCTTTGCCTTTGAAATATTGGTAGCCTCTTCTCTCCAGGTTTACAAAGCATTTGTTGCCAATAATGATAGCAATGTATACCTAGAGGTTACTATGGAGCAGGCACCGTCTATGTATCTCCACAGTTATCACAACCTAATCTTCACAGCAAGCTCTCGAGGTGAGCTTCATCATACCCATATTATCTTGTTTTCAAATCTGTGCCTAAGCGGCCTTCCTACATAGCCAGTGACAGAGCTGAGTGAGATTCAAGCCTATTATGCTGTAGATTTGTTATAAACCCAAACCTATATGGCATAGGACAATGAACGGGATTAAATAAATTAATACACACACAATGTGTTTAGAACAAGATTGGCTGTGGTCAGGGAAGAATTTTATAAGATGGAAACATGGTCAAGTTCACAAAAATACATAAAGCCATTTTAATAAACCAAAATGTAAGTTTTGGTTTCATTTATTCTGTGACTCAAAGTGCTACACTTTTCTAATTAGTTTTCCTTTTGCTTTTCTTTATGTGCTATTTGCTAGACTGCCTGCTATCAATTCCAAGTTGTGTCTTGTTCACCTGTTCACTGTTTTTTCATCACAGATAGATTTTAAAATAAAAATCAGAGAAAAGTAAGCTTAAAAAAAAAAAGAAAAAGAAAAGTAACAATTTTTTTTTTCTTTTCTATTTATTTTGCTGCAATACCAGGCATCACACTCAGGACCTTGTTCTTGCCAGGCAGGTGCTTAAGCCATTGAGCTATCTCCCTGGCCTGAGAAAAGTGACATTTTTTTAATGTAGTCAAAAGGATGATTATCCACACAAGCAAAAGTTTCTGACTATAATACACAAATCCCCTTCCCTGCAGTTTTACATTCCACAGTTTGTTCACAGCAGTCACCTGAAGTCCAAAGATATGAAGTGGAAAATTCCACTCATAAATAATTGGTATGCTTCAAATAACTTATAATTTTTATTTTATTAGATACTAATCTTTGTTTTTTTCTAATTTACTATTCATATTAATCTCTACTGTTTTTTCTAGTTTACTATTCTTATTAATCTCTACTGGTTTGGGGAGCCCCCTTCCCCACCCTCCCCCATGGAGCAAGGCCTCCTGCACTGCTACCATTACTGAATCTTTCCTTCGCTGTGCTCTTGAATGGGTGGTGTTTCTCCCCGTGGGAAGTGGCTGCAGGTAGAGAAAGGGGAAAGTGACATATTCACTCTGTTCCTACACAGAGAGAAAGGGCAGCTGGGTGGCTGCTTGCTGTTTAAGCAAAGGGACAAGTAATTTCCTAGCCTGACTTGCTGAAAACACACCACATTTCTAAAGCTGGATGTCAGGCTCTCAGAACTACCAAAGGAGCAGAGCAAATGCCCCTGCCTGCCCCTCCAGTTGTGCCACCCCACATGAGCGCCAGTTGCCACACAGGTCTTAAAATGTGCCTTGTTGAATGCAGTGTTCACTAGGCTTACAGTCTGAGTCTCAAATAATTAGCAAAAAAGACTAAAACACATCAACATTTTTGTATTGATTATATGTTGAGAGGGTAATGTTTTCATTACACCAGGTTAAATACTATCTTATTGAAGTTAATCCCATTCTTCTTATTTTTAAAGATGCAAAGGTTGGTGAGATAGCTCAGTAGAATAAGTGCTTGCCTGACAAGCACAAGGGCTTGAGTTCAATCCCCGGTTCTGCAAAAATAAATAAATAAATAATAAAGATGCAGATACTAGAAAACTCAAAGTGGCCTCAGAGGCACCCATGATATTTCTAGGAGACACTGCTGCTCTTGCATAAAGCCTGCAGCTTATCTTGGCCTGGTGTTTGCATCGCTGGCAGTTTAGAAACTTTATTCATACAATGACTTGATTCAAGCCCCCAAATAGGTGTGCTTATTGTGAACCTACAAAACTGCAAAGATCAGTAAAGCAGATTTCTCTTCAAAGTAAACTAAGATTCACAAAGCCCCATGATGAGCCTGACCCTGGGCAGCCCTGCAAGATGGCGTCGTAACTCTCATTGTGCAGCTTCCTCCTACCTTCAAAGGCCCTTCCTCCTGGGGTCCAGAAGCTTCTTCACATAGCCTTTTGTATCCCCTAGCAGTGCCCTTTTTATAACTGTAGTCTACCAAAGAAACAAAAGACTATGTGGGGTGGGTGCTTTCTATATTACGCAAGGTGTGACCAAAAACCACGGTGAATGTTTAAATTTTTTTTTTGAATGTTTAAATTTGAAAAGTTTATTATAGTAAGAGGCATATTGCCATTAATCCCCCTCACAATGCCTGGCCCCACACACACTTCCAAATCACTTACCATTCTTGTCCCTTCCTGAAGCAGTTCTGGAGTCTGCTTTTGTGACTGTCTTCAGTTGTGCTGTCGCCACTTGAGTGTCCTGAATGCGCTCAAAATGTTGACCTTCCTCGGTCAGGCTTCAGGGAAGAGCCAGAACCTGGTCCAGATCTGGTGAAGAGAGAGAGGATGAGCGTGTGCAATTTCCTTTCTTTCTTTCTTTTTTTTTTTTTTTTTTTTTTTTTTGACAGAACTTGCCATAGACATAATCATGGTGGATGTTTAAATGTGAAAATCTATTGAAATAAAAGACACATTGTCATGAATCTCCCTCAAAATACTCCCCCTTTGCTCCCAACACACTGAGCCCGGCATTCAGGCAATGTGTCTTGGCTATAATTTTAAAAATTTAAGCAGAAACCATATTTTTTATCACCCCTTGATGTCCCATACAGGGCGTTTAAGTTTGAGAGCACTAACGCCCATCAGGAAGCTCGATGTGACTGCGTGGGCGGCAGCACCCTGCTCAGGGGGGTGTGGAAAGGAGATGCTCACCTCCTAGTCAGCCGGCTCAGCCTGTGCCCACCAGGCAGCAGTGGAGAGGACCCTTTGTTGCTGTTAGTACTATTATTATTTTCTTTCTTTTTCTCCTCCTCATTGTTTTTATTAAATACAAAGCTTTCATTCTTTTAGATGTTGTTACATCCAATAAGTTTTGTTGTCTGGTAGGTAATGCTGGGGCTCAGAAAATAAACCCCAAAATGCAACCCCGGAAGGGAATGTTTCTCTCCAACCTTCTCCTACTTTCCTGTTGCTTGCTTCTTACTCTTCCTCAAGACAAGCCACAAACACCAGAATTCTTCTTCCCCAAGAAATCATTATTCCTTCCATGAAAGCTGGCCATGAAGCCTTAAAATAATCAGCCTAACCACCCCCGCCTTGCTCTGGAAGAATGGAAAAGCTGGCCATGAGGACATCCGGGCCTTCCCTGATTGGACATGTTAAGACCCCCATTTCAGAAGACGCCCTGACCCCTGCTTGGGCTCCAAAGAAAGAAAACCTCACAGGCCAAGAAGAACACTAGCAGACTGGACTTGCCATCTTTACTATGAGGCTGTTTCCTTTTTGTTCAATCACATTTCTTTTCCTTATCTTTTTTTAAAATTTTGTTCAGGGTCTCACTATGCAGCTCTGACTCATAGTGAGCGCCTGTTTTCGGTCTCCCTAGCACTGGGATTCAGGACTTGGTCGCCCACTCAGCACACCCAGGATGGGGCCTGCACAGTAGGTGGTGCCAGGGATGGAGCCCTGGCCCCTGCGCTTGCCTAAGCAGACACTTAATCCACTGAGCCATCTCCTGGCCCTTGTCTAGTCACGTTTCTGCACAGCTGCCTATCTTAATGAAGCCTAAGCATAACAATGAGCAGTAACCCTTGGTCTTCAGGGTTTTTTGTTTGTTTGTTTTGGTGGAACTGGGGATTGAACTCAAGCCTTTGCGCTTGCGCTTATTCCACTGAGTCATCTCCCTGGCCCTGTTCGTGTTTTTTGTTTTCGTTTTTGACAATCTTCAGTTTTCACTACTAAGACTTTCATTTCCTATACAACTATGGCCAAGTAAATTTTCTGTGCTTTACCCTTGTCAGCCTATCCTTTGGTGTAGGGACGTGGCCCTGCATGATGCGCAGCTAAGGGATCATCCTTTTTTCCACTCCTACAATAGCACAGTTTATCTAATTTGATTTCTAATTGACACTTCACATTTGAGACAATCACTGAATTTCGAGTTTTATATGCCTCCCTCCCCACATACTCTTCCTATACAATGCGCATGGCAGAAAGTGGACCTACTACTCTTCCAAAATGGGCAAAAATTTGGAGCAATCCTTGCTGCCTCGCTTTCACACCCCCACATCCATCTGTCAGCATATCTTTTTAGTTCCATCTTCAAAATAATACATTTCCCAGCATTTCCCTACGTCCCTCTAGCCAGTGCCAAGTCCACCCCAGGACAACGGTTCCTTTCAGTTACCGTAGTAATGTTCTCACTGCCCCCTTCAGCCTACTCAGGGACACAGACACAACGTAAATCATATCACCTCAGTGCTCCCAACTCTGACACAAGAGTGACCAAGGCCAAGTCATCATGGCGGTGTCCAAAGCTTGACACACAGAACTCCATTCACATTGGTTTTCTTGCTGTTCTTCAAAAACACCAGGTAGCCTCCACCTCAGAGACCCCACTGGACAGTTCTCCCTCTCACAGCCACACAGCTCACTCTCATGCCTCCTTCAGGCATCTCCTCTTCTCCCTTTTCTCCATGAGAGCAGCCTTTTAAGACTGCAGCATTGCCCTTCTCAAATACCCCTTCTGCTTTGCTGTTTTGCATAACCCCTAGGACCATGGGATATATGATCTCCTCTGTTTTCCTCAAATGGAATATAAATGCCACAGTAAGGATTTCACTTCATTTATTGTTGTCTCTTGTGATAGTTTATCATAATTGCGCCAACTTGATTGGCATAAGAAATACCCAAGGGATTAGTAAAGGACATCTTGGGATGTGTCTGTGGGGCTCATGGAGGCACAGCCCTGGGTACTTGGTATGCTCCTTTGCCGCTCCCTGTGGAGGAGTTCCTCTGCTCCACTTCCTCTGCTCCACTTCCAGCCCCCATGAGACAAGCAGTTATGCTCCACCATGTCCTCTTTCCATGAGGCTCTTTGGTGCCAGCCAGCCATGTAGTGGATCCCGTGAAACCATGAGCTCAGTTCAACCCTGCTGCTTTAACTTGTGGGTGTGGGGAACTGTGGGCTGGCAATAGGAAAGCTAGCTACTGTCCCCACCACCCAGTTCCTAAAACTGAAACAAAATAGGTGTTCAATGAAGTAATGAAATCTTCAGATGAAGAAAATAAGCCATAGGCAACTTAGTCTTAGCCCAAGGTCCCAGGACTGGTAAGATCACAAGCCAGGATGGGCACACAGGTCTGCTAACTCCCAAGTCCCTATTCCTTCCACTCTCAGGCTGGCTTAGAAAATGACAGAGGTCATCAGATCCTCTGACAGAGCTGGCAGACTGTGCAGTGTGCTATGGGGACACACCAAGGAACAATGCAAATACCGCTGGAAGTACTGAGCAGACACAGAAACAGCACTTCTGGTGGGGTTGTCAACAGCGCCTGAGATTAAGAATAGTAATTTGAAGGCATCTGCTGCAGCTTTCCAGTTTTAAGACTGGCTTTAAGCATTTTTCTTTCAGCCCTAGCTTTCTGAGATAATGAACATACCATATGTCTGTATCTCTAGGCTCTCATACAAATTAGGAAACCAGAAATGCTGGATGATTAAAGCAGATTTATGCTTGTTTCCATGGGAAATCAACTGCCAGTCACCCTTAGGAAGTGTAGGAAAGTGTGTTTTGCTGGAGATGCTCCCTGGCGAACGGGTACACTCTGTCTGCAATCAAGGACCCAATCCACAGGCTATTTTATCAATTTAGCCCAGGTGAAATGTTTTCCTGGGCTGCTTGCCCTGCCGGTGAGCAGGTAGACTGTAGAGGTCAGCAAGCTTGTCCTACTCCTTTGAGCTCTTCCCACCGGGGACTTGGCACTATACTGTAGGCTGGTATCAGGTCCCCTGCTGTCCACACCAGGAAGAGCCCCAAATAAAACAGTAGCACAGGACCCCCAGGTCACATCCCAGTGTGATATGAGCATGTGTGGAGCCCTAACACAGGTCTTGCAGGGTACAGAGGAGATCCACCACGTCACAGCTTATACCTACGTGGCCCACAGCCTCACACACTCACAGGTGGGGCTTTCCAGAGGTGGCTGGATCCAGGGAGTGTAAATATGAATTAAGGGTGTATCATTGGGCTTGTAGGCCTTGGAGTTTAGATGGTATAAAAAGGATAGGAGCCAGGCGTGGTGGTGCATGCCTGTAATCCCAGCACTTGGGAGGCTGAGGCAGGAGGATTGTTGTGAGTTTGAGACCAGCCTGAGCTACAAAGTGAGCTTAAGGCCATCCTAAACTGCATAGTGAGACCCTGTCTCAAAAAGACCAAAAAAAAAAAAAAAAACATAGGAAGACACTTGGGGCTGTCTTTTTCCTTTCTGTCATTTCAAGGACTGTTTCTCCTCTACCAAGGCCCTCTGCCATGTCACCTTGCTTCAGAACCAGCCAACTATGGACTGAAACCTCTACAAACTGCAAGCTAAAATGACCTTTTTCTCCTTTACTTGTAGATATCAGGCATTTTTGTCTGAACAATGAAAAAGTAACTAAGATTCAAGGACTCTTGCTAGGAGAGTTTCTGGGGCCACCTACCACCAGACCAAGGGCATGGCTGGGGACAGCATCACATAGCCATGTGTATCTGGGTGACTATCAAGATCTCTTATTCTTGCTTACCCCAGAATTAGCACCAGTTTGCCTGAAATAACTGTTGGCTAGAAAGATAAACAAGATCCTAGTTTAGCCTGCCTAGTGAAAATCTTTGACTTATCTGGGGGAATTGCTTTGGGAGCTGATTCTGGGCTGACTGGAAGTTTTGTAGCCCCATCATCACCTGGTAGGCTGAGCAGGGAGAGGAGAACTCTCTCAACTGCTTTCCTATCGCTGGGAACAAATAGCTAATGCTGACAACCTAAAGGAGCTTGGCTTTGGCTCACAGCTTCAGTGGGTTCATAGCCATGCTGGATTGGGCCAAGGCCTGCACGGCAGAAACAACCTTAGCAAAAAGGCATGACAGAAGAACACCGCTCAAGCTTTTATAGCCAGGAAATAGAGAGAGAAGGAGCTGGGGCAGGAATACACTCTTCCAGGTCACAGCTCCAGTGACCCACCTCTTCCCATCATGCCCCACACCCTAGCAGCACGTGCAGCTGTGACTCAGTCAATGTGTGAATCCCCTGATGGTGTATACCCCCATTACCCAAGCACCTTCCGAAAGCCCCACCCCTGAGCACCCAGGGCTTTTAGAGGACATACAAATCTAAATCATAGCAGCAATTTATTGTGTCTTTCTTGCCCAGGAATGTGACAGACAAGCCATAGAGGGGCCCAAAACTGAAAAGTAGGCAGTACAGGAGAGTACAGTGTTCAAGTTTGGATTCAGACCACATGAGAGTTAATGTGTGTTCTCTCTAGTTTTGAGACCTCTGGGAACTTGGAGTCTCAGATGGAGTGTACCCAAAGTGAGACAGTAATACCTACTCTTCTGGGAGGTCATGAGAATTAAGTGAGTACTCAAGCCTATCGGCAGTAGGTGTTCAATGCCCCGTGGCTTCTCCTCTCTTTTTCTCTGTACTGCTATGCCATATGCAGACTGTAAATACCTTAGTGAGCAAGAAACACACAGTGCCCTTGCTCCTGCACACAGGGTGATCACAAGAACCAGCAACTTGGTTCTTCTCAGAATTGCTACCTAGGAGAGGTAGACAGCAGAGGAGTCCAGACACGCACCATGTAGCAGAGGCTTCCTGGTAAGTCACAGCAAGGCTTAGTTGTCTTGTCTAGGCAGAAAATTTTTTCAGAGAAACTAAGTGCCAAAGGATACTGTATTGTCTCTTTCCAAAAGAAATGGCTAAGCTGGCAGGACCCCAAGGAATTAAGGAGATAGGTCACAAGCCATCTGAAAGGCCATGACCTAAGCTTGTCAAAATATTTTGACTTATTTTCATATAACTCACAGGCATGATTCCTCACCATGAGGTCACCCTAACAGATCTGTATGAATCAGATTAGAGGAAGCAGCCTTATCATGGTGTGGTCCTGGGAAAGCCTTCCCTCAGTCCTCCCATTACTGGCATGCTCTGGTAACTTGATCTGCTTTTAGCTATTCCAGTAACAGCTACTTAATGCTGTATCTGTCTTCTTTGAACCCCTACATTTATTCGGACATTAGAGCTGCTGTGCTGGGTCCTCAGACTAAGGCAGAGACCTCCAGGAGCCCTCTCACCTTGCATGCCAGCCCCGCCCATCTCAGGAGACCTCAGGCCACCCACATTTCTGCCCAGTTTGCCACCGTGGGGTTAGCGTGAGGTTCAACAATTCACTGAAATGAACCACAGAACTCACAGAAGTACTATACTCACAGCCACATTTTTATTAGGAAAGGACACAGGTCAAGACAAGTCCAAGAAAGAGATGTGTTGCTGAAGGTCAGGGCTAAGGCTTAGCAGTAAGAGAACACTCATGTTCAGGATGCAGCACCCAGCCTGAGCAGTCACTGCCATGCTGACTACTCAGGGGCAGGACTGAGCTGGGATGGAAACAGCACAAACAGCATTAGGTAGCTATCACTGGAAACTATACAGGGTAGGCCACCAAACCACGACCATCTACAGCACAGCTACAATGAAAAGATGGATTTATTGAAGGCCACCCTAGCAGCAGAGAATTTGTAGTCACCATTCAGAGACTTCCATCAAACCACAACCCCCAGTTTTCCTTGGGACCTCATTTTGTGTACAAAACTGGTGAAACCATTAGCCACCAAACTGAATGAGTCCGCTTCCAGCCTGCTTAGTTAAGCTGTCTAGAAGTCCACCATCCGCTGCTCTATTAACAAGCAGACATACTCCTACTGAGAATTCTTGAGGGTTTTTAGGAAATTTAGACTGGGAACCAGGGGAAAAACCAAATATGTTCTTTATTACATCACAGTCTCCTATTAAATTTATGAGCCAGCAGGGATTCAAGCCAACAGTTTTTCCTTGGAGCAGGAGGGGGTCATTTTCAGCAAGTGGAAATTGCTTACTGAGCAGCTACTAAGGGGTCAGCCATTCATATAAATATGCATAGAGAGGTACTTTTGAAACTAAACCAGGCAGTTGTGCCAAGGATGGACTGGAGGGAGTTACACTGTGGGCAGCCCGGGGAGGAGGTAGAGGTCAGTGTCTGGGCATAAGGTGATGACAGCAATATGGAGGGAAGGCTGGAACTTGAAGTCACACTCCATTAGGAAATACTACAGAGTGGGCAGAGGATGTCATACTGCTTGGAGAGTCAGAACTACTCCCCAGTGATACCCAACAACAGCAATACATGATTTATAGAATTTCTATTTTAAACATCAAAAACTCTAGTAACCCTGAAGGTCTCTAGTTGTTTACCTTTTAAACAAACATCAGGGCCCCTGTCCTAATTTTTAGCGATCTACTCTGTTGGTTCTTCAGAATAAAAACATTCAGTCCTCCTGTCTCCAGGTAGCTATCTCTATTTGAAATGCATACTGCTCATTCGTACCTTTCAAACAGGCTTTTGATGTTTGTTCATTTCAGAGTATAAAGCCCTCCTTCTCCTGTAGATCACAGATTTATGAAGGGACACGGGGGAGCTTGGGATACCCTACTGTATAAACCAGTGAGAGCTTGTGAAATTTGCTACTATTTCCTATATGCAGATTTCAGTAGTAATAAGGCATATTTCAAAATCCTCAATGTGTAATCTTATTTTCCAATAGTAACTAATACTGTGACAAGAATTACTTGGGGCTAGGGATGTAGCTCAGTGCTATAGCACTTGCCTGGCATGCTCAAGGTCCTGAGTTTAATCCCACATAGAGCTTGGGAACTTGGCAGGTACGGCACCTGCTAGCAAGTACAAGACTCTGATTTCCATTCGAGGCACAAAATAAATAAAAAAGATCTCAGCACACAAACAAAATGAAACAAACTTTTATGGGTCTAAATGTTTTATTGAAGAAGAAATGAATATTTTAGTGTATCATAGATGATATGTTACATTGAAATTGAAACAAAATATAAAAACTTACCTGTCAACAGTAACTATGCACTATGTTTACCTTAAATTTGTTATTATATATGAAAGTATAAGATGTTGGCTTGTATCTGGCAATCTGAGCAGCTAATTTGAAGTCAATAATATGTAATGTAATAATCATTGTCAATTTAATATCATCTTATTTTGAAATTATCTTTTTTTCTCTTTAAAACAAAAATTGTTAACTGGCAATTCTTTGTTAGTCAATATACTTAAAAACTTATAGAAAAGCCTCTGATGTTACATTAAAAGTCATTAAATATTAACACATTTTTGAACCTCTACTATGTGGGAAATAAGGAAAATGTAGTGCTCCCCCCCTCCCGTGGCCACTCCAGCCCACCCTGGGGGCAGGGCTGGAGCAGCACGTGCTGCCAGGGATGGAACCGTGGTACCTGTGCTTGCCTAAATTTGCCTAAGCAGGCACTTTAGACCACTGAGCTATCTTGCTGGCCCAAATGTAGTGCTTAAAAAGAGAAAAATGGAGGGGCTGGTGAGATAGTTCAGTGGACTAAGTGCCTGCTTAGGCAAGCAGAGAGAGTGGGGTTCGATTCCCAGCACCACACACTGTGCTGGCCCTGCCCCCAGAAGCACTGAGCTGGCCACTGGGTGGTGGTGCACACCGGTAATCCCAGCCCTGGGGAGGCTGAAAACAGGAGGATCGCTGGGATTTGGAGCTGCATAGTAAGACCCTATACCAAATACATTAAAAAGGAGAAGGAGGAAGATGAGGAGGCGAAGGTAGAGGTAGAGGAGGATGAAGAGAAGGAAGAGCTGAGAAGAAGAAAAAGCTCAAGGAGGACCTGGGTTCAATCCCTGGTACTGCATGCCATGCCAAACCAGCCACCAAAACCAGGTGTAGTGAGTGGCACATGCCTGTAATCCCAGTGCTGGGGAGGCTGAGACAGGAGAATCACTGAGAGTCTGTGCTGCGTAGGGAGACCCTATACCAAATAAATAAAAGATTTTTAAAAAGAAGAGAAAATAAGTAAGCTGTTAAACATTAATAAAAACTGAAAGTTACATGCTTATGTCTCAGGCTTTACTCTAAGGCTGTTGCTTTAAATCATCTGTTCCTTACCACGACACTGTAAGGCAGGCACTCTAATTATCCCTATTTATCAATGGGGAGATTGAGGTTCAGACAGGTTAAGCAACCTGTCCAAGTTCTTACAGCTGTGGAAGATAAGACAGATAATTAGCTACTGTGTGTGTGTGTCAGACAGCTATAGCAAAATACATTAGACTGGGTAATTTAAAGACCACAGGAATTTATTGCTCCCAGTTTTGGAAGGTAGAAGGTCTGCTATGCTCCATAGATGGTGTCTTCTTACTGTGTTCTCAGCAAAAGAGAAAACCTTCCAGGCTTATTTTTAATAAAGGCACTAATCCAGTTCATAAGAGTAGAGCCCTCATGGCCTGAAGCCACATGACTACAGTGTCCCCTCAAAGTAATGGTCATGTATAGGGTACTGGGGGTACTTCTGCCAAGGAGCATTGGGTCTGTAGGAATTCAGTCATCTAGGAATTCAGTTATTATGTAGAAAACTATAGACACGTACCATGCAGGTTAAAAATCAAGGTATATCCAAATGCTTGCAGCTAGGAAATCTCAATGCTTCCTTTCATCTACTTGAGGTCTCACAAGAAGCTGATCATAAATGCTCCTCTTGGTCTGGCGAGATAGCTCAGCAGACTAAGCACCTGCTCTGACAAGTACAGGGACCAGGGTTCGATCCCCAGTCTGCATGCCATGCAGGCCCCCCAGGAGGCAGGGCACACTGAGCCAGCCATGGATTCTGAGTGTGGTGGCACACACCTGTAATCCCAGAACTGGAGAGGCTGAAAACAGGAGGATCACTATGAGTCTGAGCTACACGGTGAGACCCTGTACCAAATACATTAAAAAAAAAAAATGTTCCTCTTAAGCTTCTAGATTCACTCTGGATTAGAGAAATAACAGGCAGAAAGTTCTACTCAACTTTGTTCTTCAAGGCCTTTGGAAGAGAAAACAATCCAATAACTGACATGAAAAGTTATAGCAAGGGTCACGACGACTCCCACATTTTAGGCTGAAAATGGAGACAGAAGAGTGCTCCAAAGTTCACCTTGCATTCGCATCTGAAACTTGCATCATCAGACTGGTATCATGCTGAACACTGATCTAACACCTCAGAGAGTTCTGCATGAAACATTTCCATCACTAGTTTCTAAATCAAATGCAACTTTGTCTTATTGTATTTGGTTTGCAGTGACGGGGATTAAACCCAGGATCCTGTGCATACTTGGTGAGACTCTACCACTGAAATACATCCTCACCCCTAGTCAGTAGATTTTAGAGCTCCTTTTGGTATTTCACAGGCTGAATTCCATAAGTGCTGTATATTAAGTGATTGTTTTCATCCTTCTAAGAAACAATTATCCAAGATTTTAAACTTCCTTTCCCTTGAGGAATCTTGAGTTCACAGCATTTCTCACCTTCAGCCCCACCTCTGTCTGGGAGCGTGGACAGCCTGGGCTGTCAGTCAGATGACAGGAGCATTTTGATGTGACTATTAGGTGGTGCCAAGGGTGCCCAGGGGACTGGAAATTTGGCCAGCTTGGGAGTTGGCAGGAACACTACTCTTGACCATGAAAAATGGAAACTTGCCAGGATTAAGAATTAATAACTTTTAAAAGATTGGTGCTGTTTCCTCCCTTTTTTAAATACAGACTTAAAGATACTCTGTATCTATTGTGTATTTATCTGAGGTTATAAGTGATTTTTTACCTTACATGAGGAGTTCACAATCCATCAAAACCTTATATGGAGCATTTCAAGGCGGCTACTCAACATCTAAGCAGTCAGCAGGGGTGGAGAGGAGCACTAATCCATCTTTAAGGATCCTGGAATACATTCATTATACAGAAATGAAGCACAAAGTATTATGACAAGATAATAATCTAGGTATTAAAACCCTAGAGAATCAAGACTTTATTTCTCTTCATCATTCTTTTTAAAGTGAAATTTTCTATAAGTTAAAGAAATTCTGATGCTATAAGGCAGAAAGTGCGGGGCTGCCTGGACTAGCCACTCACCGGCAGCGTGACCTTAGGCAAATGACATCACCTACCTGTGCCTCAGGCCCCATCTATGAGATGGAGACAGCAACAGCACCCCGTCCTCATTCTGTAACAAGGCTAAGATAAAGAATACATGTGAGTGGAGCTGGGGAGATGGCTCAGTGGAATAAGTGCTTGCCTGGCAAGCACAAGGGCCTGAGTTCAATCCTTGGTTCTGCCACAAAAAAAAAAAAAAAAAAAAAAAAAAAAAATGCTGAGCTGGCATGGAGCAAGCCTGCAATACGATGTGACTGTTTTCTTTGTGCCACTCAAATCACTGAAGTGAACTGTCAGCCCACCTCTTCCAGGCTGCCAGCTGGACTGCTCCCGATACTGCTGCTCCATTCTGAAGTCCTGAGTATCCCAATTATAAAGTGTTTCTTCAGTGACATTTATCAGAAACGCTGTTACAGAAAGCACAGTTCTGAGTTCTGGTCTAGCCAGTGAAATCAGTGCTAATATGAAGTGGCATCAGATAGATGTAAGTTAGCTGCGGTCTGGAGTATTTCACAAGCTGAACACTGGGGACATTTACAAGATCAGGATGTTTTCATTCTCCTCAATGAGACCACAATCTGTGCTCACGCTGTAGTAAAATGCTCTTCCCTGTTGTCACATGAAGCAGTGTGTCTTACTGAACTATTTTTTATCTTTCTATATTTCTTTTGGAAAAAATCACAACTCAGAAATGCATACTCACATACACACACACACATGCGTGCACACACACACACACACACACACACACACACACACCTGCCTTTGTTCATTAATATAACATGATACTTGCTTTTCAATGAAGACTGATTTTTAGAAGCATTTTTAAAATGAGAACCTAAATTATTTTCTAGCCATTTGAATAAAATGCAATCATGTGGGCTGGCCCGATAGCTCAGTTGATTAAACTACAGGCTTAGGCAGACACAGGGGCTGGGGGTTCAATCCCTAGTGTGCTGTGCTGGCCCTGCCCCTGGGGCGTGCCAAGATGCAGACCAAGACTGGGCGTGGTGGCACATGCACCTGTAATTCCAGCACTTGGGAGGCTGAAAACAGGAGGATCACTATGAGTCCAGTCTGTATAGTGAGACCCTGTAGACCCTGTACCAAATATAAAAATAAATAAATTTTTAAAAAAATACAATCATGTTAGACAGAATTTCATGGAGTCTTTTCTTTAATTTAGGTTCTCATTTTAAAAATGCTTCTAAAAATCAGTCTTCATTGAAAAGCAAGTATCATGTTATATTAATGAACAAAGGCAGGTGTGTGTGTGTGTGTGTGTGTGTGTGTGTATGTGTGTATATGCATTTCTGAGTTGTGATTTTTTCCAAAAGAAATATAGAAAGATAAAAAATAGTCAGTTTCTTCTAACAGCTCTCTACTAATTCCTCCTCACAAGGATGAAAGGTTTATAAATGCTACAACATTTTGCTGTAGCTGTCATAGAAGAAAATGTCCATTAAAGCAGAAATGCTATGAGAGAGAAAAAAGACCAATGTCCAACCAGAAAGGAACAAGAAGCAGGTTATCATCAGGAAACATGAAGGATCTGTGATATTCTCCTTGGAAATAACAAAATTAGCCTGCTACCTTTCCTTGGGTGCTGGAAGAATACAAAAGACTCTTGGATCTGAGTCGAAAGAAAGTCTGTTGCCCCCAGTAATGTCAGTATCCAGAGGGCAGCATTTATCTGTCACTTCCTGCAAAGCCCCAAGCTCCGCAGAGATGTAGTGAGGGCCAGACAGCACTCGCACGCACAAAGGCTCATTACACAGTAAGAACCTGAACCTACGGGCCATGAGCCTTTCATGATCAGTTAGTTCCTATTCTCTGCTTAGGAGAGAAACATCCTCTTTATTATGTAGGAGAGTAAACATGCCTGATGTTTGCTCCGGAGGAAGATGTTTTATAATTCTGAGACTGTTCACTGTACAGACGCCTTCAAACATTGAGTCAGGAGGACAAAACAGACTGTGCCCAGCTCACGTAAGGTGCAAAGACACTACATCTTCACGGATAATCATCTTCCAAACAGTATCAATAAACAATTTTATATTGTCCATTTGAGTAGCAGAGAGAGAGAGAGAGAGAGAGAGAGAGAGAGAGAGAGAGAGAGAGAGAGTGGTGTGTTCTAGACTAGTCCTGAATATGCATTTCTAGAGGGATATCACAGAACTCACAGGCTAAGAAAAATGGGAAAGCAATGGATTATTACTCGCAGTAAAATGATAAGACTACATTCCTCCCAGTAAGCTGCTGTGTCTTATTGAAGATGACAGGCAGTTCATAATTGTAAGGAAAAAAAGGGAACATCCACCAAGACCCTTATCTTAGCTGATAGTCATTAAATTAGTTCAGAGAGCTATGATTCTCCTTTCTGAAGGGAAAAATCCTATGAATGTTCTGCAGCTTTTAACTGTAGAATAACAATTAAAATATCCTATTCTGAGGGATTTTATTCTTCTTGGGATGTCATGACAGGTATGAAAAGAAGGCAGCTTTAGGGTCAAATGAAGAGAGGCATCTAAATTCAAAATCATATTAGATACATATTGCCAGGACTTGCAAAATAGCTCAGCAGCTTAGGCAAGCACAGGGACTGCAGTTGATTCCAGGCACCACATGTCACACCGGCCTCACCCTCAGGGCAGGCTGAACCTAGTCAGGGTATAATGGTACACACAGGTGAACCCAGTGCTGGGGAGGCTGAAAGCAGAAGGATCACTATGAGTCTGAACTGTGCAGGGAGACCTTGTAACAACCAAATAAATTTTTTTTAAAAATTCTTAAAAAAAAAAGACGTACTGCCACAAACCCCTTCAAAGTACCCCCCATCCTATTCCATCTTTCTTATCACTTTTTGAAGTGGCTCTGGAAGCCCCCTTCCATGTCTTTACAAGGTGTGATTTTAACACAACACGAATGTTGCTGCTGAGCTCCATCAGGAAGCAGGCTTGGGGAACATTGCAGCATGTCGTCTTCCGCCTTCTTACCAATTTCAGCACTATGCACCTCCGGCTCCCTCCAAAGGCAAAATGACCACGAATGTAGATGTTTCAAATCCACTGAGAACGCCAAGGCAGCTCTGATGGCATGGCAGAGACACCGGGCGGCAGGTCCAGAGCTGCTTCCGAAGGTGCCGAGAGCAATGTCACACGTGCTCCAAGCGAGCGGGAGTATTCTGAGGGGGACTGGAAGCACTGTGTCACTTACCGCAGTAAATGTTCATTTAAACATTTACTGTACTTTTTTTTATCTTACCTTGTATTTAAACCAGGATTTCTTGAGCCCTACAAATATAAACATACCTTATGAATCTTCAAGACAGACACTGTATTCCCCAGCCAGTTTAACCAGTTGCCAATTTTACAGGGCTTCTCAAGGAGATTTCTCCAGGCAGCAGTTCACAAATGCCTCACTAGAGCAATGGCTGACACATGGGAGTGCCCCAGGCTGTGGCTCTCTAGCAGACACTGACAGCATGGCCCATAGTTTACTTGACTCTGATGCTATCTACCAGAAGATGACATCAGGTGAACCTGCAGGCCAACAGCTCAGTTCACAGAAGACTGGCCCAGGGCCGCACATCTAACTGGGCTACAAATGGAAATATTCCCTACAACCCCTTCCTCAGGTTCAATCAGTTGCTAGCATGGCCTACAGAAACCAGAAAAATATATTAGTTCTAGGACAACTGGTTTATTATAAAAGATATATTAAAGGACATATGAGTAGCCACCTGAAGACACACAGAGCAAGGTCCAGCAGGGTCCAAGCACAGGTGCTTCTGTCCTGTGGAGTTCTGTCATGTACAGTTGTATCCTCCCAGCATAGTAGGCATCGTAATGTTCTCATCCATTCTTTTGGGTTTCCATGGGAACATCATGACAAAGAAATGATTAAGTCACTTTCTAGTGCCTTTCCCTTCCCTGAAGGTTGTGGGTGGGACTGAAAATTCCAATCCTTTAGTCATAGGGTAGATTTCTCTGGCAACCAACCTACAACAGTGACTATCTAGGGGCCTTCCAAAAATCGCTATTTATTTTTTGAAACGGAGTCTTACTTTGTGCTCCAGACTAACCTTGAATGCACTATGCAGCCCAGCTGGCCTTGAACCCAAAGCAGTCCTCCTGCCTCAGCCTCCCAAGTGTTGGGATTTCAGGTGTGCACTACCACCACTGGCCCCAAAATCACTTTAACATAAATTCCCATGCTGCTGGAAAGAGCTGGTTATGATTAACAAGAGCTGTTTCTTTCACCTTAATGGTGCTTCAGGAACAAAGGACAAAATCCAAACATTTGTGACAAAAGATGCTCCTATAGCTTTAATCATGTTAATATCTATAAGCCTGGAAAAGTGGATGAAGATATATACAAAAAGATATATTTCTTAAGTCATAATATAACATAAATCAGTAAATGGGTTAACTCATTCCTAGCACTAACAAATCTGTTTCAGTTTCTCTTTCAATCAATCTTTTATGCCTCACTCTCCAAATAACTAACCAACACTACAAGCTTTGTCTGAAAAGAACAAGGAAAAGCACCAAGAAACAGGACCAGTTACACAACTTCTGTTGTGTCTAGATATCCCCAAACTCTTATGCAGTCATGCATCCGGCCTCTAAACTGTGAAATTGCTTCCTGGCCCAAAGCTGGAAGTGTGGGTGTAAGTGCTACCCGACCCTGGGGCAGGCAGCCTGCAAACATACATAAGGGAGATGGGAGGCTTTCTCTCTCCTCCCCATTTTGCTCAGCTGCTTTTCCTACCTTCTCCAGCCACCATGAACTGTTGCCCTCTGTCTTGGAAGCAGCTGATTGTGGACTGAAACCTCCACAAACCATGAGCTGAGTAAATTGTTCCCTCTTTAATTTGGCGTCTGGTATTTTGTCTCAACAACAAGACAAAAGCAACCAACACAATCTCCTAATCAAACATCTTTCTAAGAACCAGGAAGGTCTGGAACACCTGGTGACCTGGGACAATATCAAAATCACATCAAGAGGGCTCATTACTACGAGAATTAATGACTTTTCCAGTTCCCAGATGGCTAGAGCCAAATCGGATTCCCCAGAAATCTGTGTTGTGAGTTGTGCCTGTAACAATATGTATCAGGTGAAAGTTACCCATCTGTTGTTGAACCACCTGGATGGTAGGTCTAAAAGTGAAGTGCCAACCCTGTGTATTTTATGTTGCCTAAAATCAGAGGAACGAAAATGATATGATCTTTTATTAAGAAGTATGCTTTCAGTCATAGTGTTTTTCAATTAAAGACTAAATTCTAACCACCTTACTGGGATGTGAGCAGGCCACTCGGGAAAAGTACAAATGAATCCAATTTCAGAACTCCTATGAAGGTGCATCATTAATCTCACAGAATACTTGATGGGGCAATTTTTTTATATATAAATCACATGAATTTTTAATTTTTTTTTTTTTGTGGTACTGGGGATTGAACTGAGGACCCTGAACTTGCTAGGCAGGCACATATTCCACTGAGCTATCTCCCCAGCCCTATGGGTTAATTTTAAAACAAAAAAAAATTTTTTTTCCTCATAAATCAAGCAGTGGTTAAGCATGAGAACTCTGAAATTAAGACTTGCTTAAGCCAGACCCTAAATCTCACTCATGGCCATTGACCTCGGGCTGATGACAATGGGCCTCTATCTTCTTTTATCAACAGAGAAGATAATACAAATGATGTAACAAACAGCTATGGTGATTAAATGCAGATTAAGCCCACATTTAGCACACATCATGTACCCCCAGAATCCTAATTTGTTCTCATCACCAAGGAAACTTTCTGAATTTAGTGGGACCAAACAATTCTGTCTTGGGGACAGAAAATAAAATATACAAGGCTGAACTTAAAAGAATCTGATTCAATCATCTAAATAATCTTATTTTTAGATCTTTGGCATCACCAAGTCCCGTTACAACTTCACGTGCTACTTTAGGAAGCCCACCCCTAACCAAGTTACCTGCGAGGGAATTTCTGCACAGAGGTTTATTTTCTCTGCCTTAGCATTTATTGTGGCACTCAGTCCAGCATTTCAAAACTGTTGCTAAAGATTGATTTTATCTTGCAGCTATTAATTTGAAAGACACTAATGGCTGCAACAATGTTAGCAGCTGAAATTTAAAACAAAGGATGTTTCCTTCTAGCTCAGTTCTTTCCTGCAAAGTTCAGCCATGGTCTGGGGAGAGCTGCACAAGGTGAATAGGGAAAAATACTGCTAGTGGTTCTCGTATAGAATTCAAAATTTACTTTCACAACTACTAGGCTATAGCAACACAGGACAAGAAATGCAGATTTATTTTATTTATTTATTTATTTATTTTATTGATTTATTTTTTTGCGGTACCAGGGATTGAACTCAGGACCTTGCACTTTCCAGGCAAGTGCTTATTCCATTGAACTATCTCTCTGGCCCCAGCAGAGGTTATTCATTTTAAAGAATAACTGCAGCATCAAAATATGAAGCCTAAAGTAGATACGTATACATAATATATCATTTTAATATAAATTCTTTATGAGCTAAAGGACTCAAGTTTTACAGCCTGTCATGTGATATGAGTTACAACAAGTGACCCAGGACCGGAAATTAAAACATCTTAAAACTCCTTTCAACATTTAATGATACTAGGTTCTCTGCTAGGTGTTGCTGATGGAATTAGAGTTTAATGAAAATAAAGTCTCTGCTGGACAGGCTTTCAGACTGGTAGTGAAGCAGGCAGAAAAAGATAACCAGTGTTCCTTGGTAAGTGCTGAAATACAGGTTCACACTAAGTTCTATCGTAGCACAAGCAAGCGGGAAGTACTCTTGCCTAGAACCACAGAGTCTTCATAGAAAAAGTGACTTTTTAAGCTACATCTTCAAAACAATGATACAGTCCAGCTTGTGGGTGCTGGTTTCGGTTTTGTTTTGTTTTTGTAGGTAACAAAACAATGCAACGTTAGCACCACTTCCATACCACCATATCAGTTTCTGTCTCATCACTTTAGAAAGCAGCTATGTCCAAAAGATAGATGAGGAAGCTGAAATCCAAAGTTGGAAAAGCTAAAGGTCATGTAGTTAGTGGCTCTGGATTTGAGCCCAGATCTACAAGGACAGAGGGGGAGAAGAAGGGAAAAGAAGAGGAGAAGTAGAAGAGGGAAGAGGAAGAGGAGCCAAGGAGGGTAGGAAGAAAGGAAGGAAGTGAAGAAGAAAGAGAGGAGGGAAGGAGGAATTTTAAAAGATGAGCAAGAAAAACAAAACAAAACAAAAAAGAATCAGGTATAAAGTGAAATGTCAAATGGAAATTGTAGAGGCTGGGCATGGTAGCATGCACCTGTAATCCCAGCCCTGGGGAGGCTGAAAACAGGAGGATCACTAAGAGTCCAAGCTGCATAGTGAGACCCTGTACCAAATATGTTAAGATATGTTGAGAGACAGAGAGAGACAGAGAGAAGAGAGAGAGATACAAATTGTATATCCAGTTCATTTAGCCCATAGCGACCTCTTCTTTCTCTTCAAACTTCCCATGCATGCCCAATTCCCTCTCAAATGTGAAAACTATAGCCAAGTGTGGGCATATACCTTACACTTCTCAGGACCTGGCACTCCTGCAAGCTTACTGACCACTTGCTGCTTTGCCTGGTGCTCTAGCCCAGTGCTTACAGAGAGCTTGAGAAGTTTGTGATTTGAGTTAAGTTGACCGAGGTCAAAGACTAGACTTCAGGATTATATATTATAAAACAATAAAGCAAGCCAAACAGTGGAGCACAGTGATTTTCAGACCAGTAGCTCTCAAGCTTTAATGAGCACATGAGTCACCTACCTTCACGTGCAGACCTGTCTGGTCCACCCTGCCAGAAGGCAAGCACAGAGCAGGTAGGAGCATTGCTAGAAAGCAACTGGGACAAGCTTGGCTTGCAGGGGATACAGATCTCATGTTTCCAACCCTCATTAATGTTCTTCTTCCTTTGCCTTCAGGGAAATAAAGCATAATAAGTATAATAACAGCTTTCATGTACTGAGTACTAATGAAGTACTTAGCACTCTGCTCGGGTCAGTAAGTGTTGGATATAATGTATCCATACTCCATAGTGTTCCGTAGTCCAGTACTTATACTACTAAGAGAAAAAAAAAAATAAAAAGGAACAATAACTTCCATAAGTTTTAAAGAACAACAGCAGGGACTTAAGAGTTAAAAGTCTAGGGTTGGGCCCGGGGGTATAGCTAGTAGAATAAGCTCTTGCCTACCAAGTGCAGGGTCCTGAGTTCAATCCTCAGTACCGGGGGGTGCTTCCTTGGCACTAAGGGAGCATTTATTTCAGGGATCCTAAGCTTCAGGACCCAAAATGTTGCACTCAAAGTATTTCTTACAAGTTATTTTAATAGGGACTTACCCATTTGCTGCCTAGGAAGAAAGCTCCAGGTTAGTTTTCTGTCAAGACCTAGGTTAGCTGAGGCTGGTGCTACCGTCACCCCTAGAGCGTTAATGAGGGGCACTGAGGTTGTCTATGAGGCCTCCACCAGACTGGAATGGGAAAACGCTCAATGCGTTGCACGGCGAGCAGAGGAAACAGCTAAAAGCGCATGCGAATGACTTTTAGACAATTTTTAGTTTAATATGGCCTAAAAGGTAAGTGGGAGATGAAATAGTCAGTAGAATAAGTGCTTCCCTGGGAAGAGCAATGGTCCTGAGTTCAATTCCCGGTACCGCAAAAAAAAAAAAAAAAAAAAAAAAAGCATAAAGGAAGATTTTCGGTGTCAGTCTTCACCAAGACCAACACATAAATTAGTTACAGGGATACTGGTTGTTCATTAATTTCTCTACTCTCAAACATCTATCTGCCCCTCCCAGCCTGGCAGGACAAAGCACTAGTTTAGTCTTTGGTGTTTTTAGAATAACTGAGATTGACAGGGTAGTCCCAGAACATCGTTACATCGTGATCTTGTCTATTTCCATCACTGGGAAGATTTTCTTGCTAAAGATGCAAGTTTTGAAGAAGTCTGAGCCTGCCTTTTCATCCTGGAACTGGATAAAGGGTTGGGGAAGAGAAAAGCACGGTTCAGTCCAATGAATGCGCCACCACCCCTCCCCCACACGCCCAGCAACAGGTGGTGCGGGTCCACTTCTTTATCACCTGCACCGCAAGAAACCGCAGGCCGGGTGCCCAAACCGAGCCCCCTGGAATCTGATGCTTGAAGACCAGCGAGCCCATATGGCAGTGCCGGTGGACAGGCTTTCCGGTAGCGGAGGAGGCTCGGTGGTCGAGGTGGCTCAGGCCTCGCGTCCCACAGATCCTGGGTTTCACCCTTCGCCTCCCGGCTGCCCAGTCCCGCCCTTTCCCCCCCGGGGTCCCCGCCAAGGGGTTATCTCCATCCTGACCCGGTCTTCAGAGGAGTTCCCACAGGGGCTATTTTTAGTGGTGGCCGCCGAGCTCCAGCTTCCCCAGGGGAGCAGCAGCGGCCGAGGAGCGGACTCGAAGCGCGCCGAGCCGGGGGCTCCGCGGGGCTCCGCTCGGTGGGGCGTCGCTGCTGCTGCCCGCGCCAGGCCAGGTGCGCACGCGGGGCCTCTGGGAAGGCCGGGCGCGGGTGGTCTCCGCGGAAGGAAGTCCCCGGGCCCGCCGTCTGCGTCACAGCGGGGCTGCACCGCGGCCTCTTTCGCGGCGACCCCGGGGCCGGGCGCTGGGCGGCGCTGGCTGCCGCGGGCGGGCTTCGCGCGGGGCGGCGCTGGAGGCGGCTCCGTCGGCCGGGGAGGCGCAGGGGCGGGCGGTGTGGGGCCGGGGCGAGAGCTGCGTCCCGCCGAGGAGGAAGCCGCCGCCGAGCCGCGGCCGCAGGGCTCCGGGCGCGACCGGCCCTGCGCGGCGACCCCGCCGTCCCCGGCCACCGCCGAGCCCGCGCGAGGCACTCGCCGCTCCCGGCAAGGTAAGGGCGGGACGGGAGGGCGCAGGGATGGGGAGGAGGCGCCGCGCGGGCCCGCGCCCGTCCGGGGCGGCACCCGCCTCGCCCGCGCCTCTGCTCCCGGCCCCGCCGCCAGCCCGCGGCTCCCCGCGCCCCGCGGTTCTGCGGCTGCGAGGGGCCAGGCGGAGACCGCCCGCGCTGCCCGGGGAATCCCTACGCCCCCGGGCCTGTCCTTTCCCGGTCTGCGCTCCCCTCGCCAGCCCGCAGCCCTGAAGTTAGCGCTTTCGGCGAAGGAGGGGAAGCTGAAGGTGTTGCGGAGAGCGAGGGGCATTGTCCGCTCACCTGCAGGTCCGGGGACAGGGACCCTCCGGCGCGCGGCCCCCGGCCAGGTGTCTAGGCCGGCGCGCGAGGCCGGCGCCGCTGCCTGCATCCCAGAGCGAGCCTCACCGGCCTTCCTCCCTCCAGCTGCTTTCCAGCAAGAGGCGGGCAGGGAAGAGTTAGCAACTCCGGAGCCTGAGGAGGTGCGCGGAGCCGCCGGTGCGCTTCTCCGCCCAGCCAGTCTCCCCGCACCCCCACGCCTGCCGGGGCGTCTGAGTCCAGTTTCTCCCGAACCTCCAGGTGCGCGCGCCAGCCAAAGCCCGGCGCACCGCGCTCTGCGGACATTTCTGAGGGTGCGGGCCAAACTTCCCCGGTGGCAAATTCCAAAGCGTTTTTAAACTCCCAGCAAACCACTCAAGAAACATTTTCAGGTTCTCATCCTCCTGAAAGTAAAACAAACAGCAACCACCAATCACCGATCGAGCTTTGTGGGAAGGCGAGTTTCAGCCAGGGAAGCTTGAATTGGCCTATTTAGTGCAGCCTTGGTCGGGTGGTAAGTACAGGAAGTCCCACACCTATTAATCACTTTCTTCACGAGGCTACAGTCCTTCTGCAAGGGTCAGATCTCTCAAAGGATACGTGCTGGTTTGCTAAAGCGGGGAGAGATGACCAAGGTGAGGTCTTCCGGACAGGACTGAATGGATGGTGACCCTCGGGGCTGGTGCCACACTGCAAACCACCAGCGCCTAAGCAGTGCCCTGGGTACATCCTCACAGCTTTCTAGTGATTCGTAGGAAGATGGTAAGCCCAAAACATAATTCGAACTTCACAGAATTTGCTCAGATTCATAAGCCATGTTGCATGTGTGGACAGAGATAACAGATTAGATGTCTAAAGCTCTAACGTCCATTACTTGAATTTTTTGTGGCTGGTTAAACAAGGAAGGCCAAAGGTGTGACCCTGTTTTGTTTTTGTTTTTGTTTTTTTTTTAATTTAAATATCAGTTTGTTTGTTTTCTTCAAGGGGGAGCCGGAGAGTAGAATTCTAGAAATAGGTATTTTCCGTGGTTCATAGCATAGACTAAGAGGATCCACCAGCCTAATGATTACATAAAAGATAGCAAGCATATTTAATCTTATCAGCAAAACCATGAAAGCCTGTGTAAATGGCACTAGTTTATTTCTTTTTCAGAGCAGTTATGCATTTTAATGGAGTATTTTTAAAGCAAAATGTTTAATTTAAAAAGAAAACTGCATTAAGAACTGTATGAAATAAAGCGCCTGCAAGTTTGCGCAGGGGCAGGGGTTCAGTTCTCCAGCCTGCTGTGCCGGCTGGGCATGGTGGTGCACTCCTGTAATCCCAGCTCTTGGGGGGCTGTAAACAGGAGGATCACTACGAGTCTGATCTAGTAGTGAGACCCCGAACACCCTGTAGACTCTTCCCTAAAAAATACAAAAAAAAAAGCTGTAAGAAATAAATGATTTTCCCATTTACATAAAATTGTTTCTCTAAAAACACAGTGCAAGGGAAATATTTTTAATGCCCAAGGTCCAAGTTATTGTGATGATTTTTTGTTTTTTTGAAACAGAATCTCTCAGTATAGCCCAGACTTGCCTCAAACTTGTGGCAGACATCCTGCCTCAGCCTCCCAAGTGCCGGGATTATGCCCAGCTGTCATAACTTTTTAAATAGTCTATAGTATTTTGAGGTTATAATCACCAGTGAAACATTATGATGGAGTCCAAGTTGAAAAAAGCAGTGAGGCTATATTTCTTGACAGCATTGTGTTATTTAACGTGGTACATTGCTGTTGAACAGCTGGCTGCTTGAGGTCCCTATTGTATTATCTCACATTCTTACAATAACACCCTAAGTTAGGTGATACCACCCACATTTTACAGAGGAAGGTAGTTCAGAGATTGTGAATTGCTGAAGACCATAGAGCTAAGCTAATGCAGTAGCACCTAAGTGGGGCAAGCCTCTTTCATCCTAGTGGTGTACCTTTCCCCATTGTCCAAGGCTCCCTCCACCCCACCTAAATGTGTTGTTAATTGCTACAGGAAGAAACAGACATTAAGAAAGTAATCTACCTGGAGTTTTCTATGTTATTAGTATATAGCAGCATTTGAATCAGGAAGCAGGACCATCCATTTCCAAAGCCTATATTCTTACTACTAATCTCCACTAAATGAATGATTTGAAACTCACCCTCATGGCTACTGCACTGTCGCACCCTTGCTCTTCTGGCCCACTTGGTGAAGCTGTTTTCATGGGCTGCAACACACTCCTAGGATTTGATGCTCCAGTTGGGGGCCACTCCCTAAAGAATATCAGACCCATGCAGGGTGCCATTACTGTGGAGGTGTCCTTTAACCTATTTTATTTATTTTTTGGTATTGGGGCTTGAACTCAGGACCTTGTGCTTGCCAGGAGGGCACTTAAGCCACTGAGCTACCTCCCCAGCTCACTTAATCTCTTTTAAAATAGGAACCATTCTAGACTGGTGTGAGGGGAGGCCTCAGGAGTAGGAGTAGATGCCTTAGGAGTAGATATCATCAAATTCTGGCTTCACTGCCTAGCTGAAGTACACAGGGGCTCAGAGTATTGAGCATCTCTGAACCCTGGTTTGCTCATGCGTGATGGAATTGATAAAGCCTACTAGTCGCTCTAGTGTTGTGTGGGTTAGCTCCAATGGTACATGCTTCTAGCACATGTTTAGTGAGGATTAGTATCAGCATATATAGCCCTGACAGAAGCTTCTGCTACATTTCCCTTCATGTCTGTCTCACTGGCATATAGTGAGTAGTTGGTGCTGTAGGTGATTTGTTCTTCCTACATATACACTGAGATCTAAATCAGTTTTTAGCACTTTAACTGTTGAATCGCCTTCTTTATTACAGGCTTGTACTCACCTTTTGTGTTTTGTTTTGTTTTTTTCTGTATTTTAAGGAAGGGTCTACAGGGTGTTCAGGGTCTCACTACTAGATCAGACTCACAGTGATTCTCTTGTTTACAGCCTCCCAAGTGCTGGGATTATAGGTGTGCCACCATGCCCAGTCTCAATCACCCTCTCAGGGTTCCCTGGGGGTGGGGCTGGCAAGGCAGGCCCAGGATAGAACCTGTGGCCCCCTGTACCTGCTTGCAGGCACTTTAATTCAGGCACTTTAATTTGCTGAGCTATTTGGCTCGTCCTACCTTTGGTAGTTTTTTTGTTTGTTTGCCCTAAACTGCATATCTTTTAGGAACTTTACTAGCAATGTTTGAGCAGCTGGAATTTGTTGCTTTGGCAGACATGCTTTCCTGTGTTCTGCCCCTCTCAGTCTGTCTTGCTTATCACTTGGGGGTCCCTGACAGAGCTAGTATCTGTTCCCTGCACACGTAACCTTCGACTGCACCCCTACTAATAGAAGTCCTGTAACTTGGAGCCCCAGCCTAGATTCTTGTGTCTCCCTTTAAATTCCTTCTCAGTTCATTTATAATTCAGACAACACAGACCCTTCACAACTTTTTCAAGTTATTTTTCCAGATAATGTACTGTGAAACACTGTAAATGCTTTGCATCAGAAAAATATTTTTATTTGCAGTCTTTCCTTAAGGTTAATACTGCCGTGGTTTCTGTTTCTTAATGAAAGACAAGTCCTGTGTTTTGAGAAATCCTTACAGTAATTAGGAAAGATAGCCAAATTGCTGTTTTCTGTTCCGTGATTGCTCAGTGGCACCTTTCTCCTTGTTTTGAGGCTCGCTCTTCCAGTCCTCCTCCCCTAAATTAACTCATATTACATCCGCTGCAAGGCCGTAGACCTAAACAAAGCTTAGGCCATTAGGTAATGTAGCCATATTTCATTACTGCGAGCTCCCAGGGTGGTACACAAGTTCATTAAATTACAGGTACCCTGAGCACATCAGTAGCATTTGAGTGGCTGGGCATTGTAGCCAGGGTAATGTCCCAAATGGATTTCTTTCATTAGGAGTTGGATAAGAAACAGCTACTTCAGCAGAAGCTTGAGATGATGAACAAGGAAGGTTCTGAACCACTTTGGTTGGAATTAGGACTTTGTACCACAGCATGCGGGCTACAGAATTAGTACAGGTAGAAAAACCTATGGAAGACCCAAATCATTTGACATAGGAGAAAGAAAAAGGGAAAGGTTTTAGCAAATGTGTGATTATATTACTATTATGGTTGTGCTCTGCCAGGAGTTGGTCATTCCTACACTATAAAGATAGGAAAGAGACTACAGGGTTACAAAGGGGGGAGGAGAGAAATAAATGTGAGAGAAAATAATGTGAATAAATGTGAAACCCTGCACATTAACATACTCCTGCTCAGCACTGGGACAGTAAAGGCAAGGAATCTCAGAGCTTGGTTTAAAGCACATACTTACGCACAGATATATTGAAGATCTCCTAATTATTAAAAAGTAGGCAATGCTTGACCTCTTTTCTAACAACAAGGTTGAAAACACAGTAAACCCTGGACTATCCACTTATAAGTATCACACCTTGTCACAAATTTTAGGAACAAATTAAGGAACAATTTCTGTGGTCAGTGGATGTCTTGGGGGAAGTGTGGTGCTGGGGGTCAAAGCTGGGGCCTTGGTGTGCTCACCTCCAACCATGGATCGATGTTCTTTAAAAATGTAATTCTTAGTGTGTGGTGCATCTATCCAAATGACATTTGACAGAAAAAAAAAATGTGAAATGGCCTCAGGAAAGGAAAGTTCAGTGAAACTCTTAGGGAAGTAAATGAAGATGGTCCGGATGACCCAGGATCTTATTGTTGCTGCTGTCTTGTTGTTTTTTGTGGTGTCAGGGGTTCAACCCAGAGCCATTGCCTCAGGCTATATCCTTAGCCTTTTCTATTGTGAGATAGGTTTTTTTTTTTTGGACTCTTTCAAATATATTTTAGTACAGCTCTATGTGCATCAATATTTTAAGTTTTACTGTTACAGCCTGGTTATGTAAGATTAGATATTATATTTGCTCTTTCTAAAATGAAAAGCCAAGTAGATATTTGAATATAGCTTCATTTGTCTTTGGTAAGCAAGAATATGTTCTTTGTTTTTTGTTTTTTTTTTTTGCATGTCAAAAGAAATTATCAACAAAGTGAAAAGACAGCCCACATATTTCATGAAAAACTTAACTAATAAGCACACAGACAAAGGTCTACTCGCTAGAATTTATAAAGAACTAAGATACATTAGAGCCCTCAAATTTGAAGACCCAATCCAGAAATGGGCATGTGAGATTAATGCACACTTCTCAGAGGACGAAATTAAAGAAGCGAATAAATATATGAAAAAATGCTCCACATCGCTAGCCATCCGTGAAATGCAAATTAAAACAACACTGAGATACCATCTCACTCCAGAAAGAATGGCTATCATAAGGAAGTCAACCAACAACAAATGTTGGAGAGGATGTGGGGAAAAGGGAACACTTCTCCACTGCTGGTGGGAATGTAGACTGGTACAACCATTGTGGAGATCAGTGTGGAGACTCCTCAAAAGAGTAGGACTAGAAATCCCATTCAAGCCAGCTATCCCCCTAATTGGAATTTTCTTGGAGGAACTGAAAACATCATATCATAGTGATATATGTTCACTATGTTTATAGCAGCATAATTTGTGGTAGCCAAATCTTGGAAACAACCAAGATGCCCGTCACATGAGGAATGGTTGAAAACGATGTGGTGTTTTTATGCAGTGGAGTATTACTCAGCTATAAAGAATGATAAACTTGAAGCATTTATACTTAAGTGGATGCCACTTGAATATATACTCATAAGTGAAATAGACCAGACAGACACACATGTGCAAGTATCGTATAGTCTCCCTAGTATAAGAAATCAAAAGAAGAAATACAAATAGAAATGTACAACAACTAAAAAGAATTTAGTCAGATAGTTAGGGTAAACTGAACTGCATATGTTGCAGGGTAATAATCAGCTTCTCTTCTGGATGGTTAACAACCTAAGTTTGCAGATCAAAAATTGGAGAAATGGAAGGGCTGCAAGGTCAGCCAACATTTTGGCCCTAGCCTGTCAAGGTCAGTGAAGACTCAGGACATAGAAGAACCTGTACTGAGAGAGGGTTTTGACACATTTCTTATTCCCCAGGCTGGCCTCAAACTTGTGATCTTTCTGCCTCAGCCTCCTAGAGGGCTGGAATTGTGAATATACATCACCGTACTCAGCTGACCAAAGTATTTTGCGTCAAATCCAGGAGAGTTACATTTTCTTTGAAGTTCCTTTCTAAGGACTCAGAAAAAGCAAGGGTATTTCCATACCACCGAAGGTTTTGAAGGTAAAGCGAAAAGGGAAGTTACTCTAGCTAAACCAAACCTGCCCAAGGGCTTAGAGAGAGATACAAGAGAGAACATGATGGGACAATGTTTCTGAAACTGCACTTCATGGTTACCCTTAGTTCCCAAGCCATTGGAAGGGAAATTCTAATACCACAGTTCCACCATGTTTGTGGGCTGTGAGCCTTTGGGTACCACTCTCTCCCAACCACTGTTCACTGGTGCCAAGGTTGGATACTTGTTGAGAACATGTGGCATTCCATGACTGTACTATTGTGAGAATTATGAAGGATTTGTGTACAACCTAAAGATGTGCAGGATAGTCAGCATATTAATTGTTTTGGGTGGGAGTGCTGGGAATTGAACTCACACTTGCTAGGGAGGCTCTTATTACTATATTTTTGCATGACTGGATAGGACACTTTAGTCTATAGAGCCTCTCTAATTATATTGCTACCTCTAAAAAGAAAAGCATCCTGTTTGCTTTTAAGTTAAAATTTATATGTTAAAAATCATGGAAATACTATGTGTCCCAATTTTATAATAACCAAAGTATTGAATTCCTAAAGTTATCTCTCAAAACCTGCTCTACCTGCATATTTTTGTGTCTTGGATAAGATCCCTTCCCAAACTTCACATGATTGTTGTCTTTTGTTTATTCTTAAGCTGGGAATGCTGTGATGTCAGCTATCAGTCTTGTGATTGGTCAGTTATGTACAAGTTTGTCTCTGTCAAGCCAGGTGTGGTGGCATGTCTGTAGTCCCAGCACTTGGGAAGCTGAGGCAGAAGGACCATGGTGAGTTCAAGACCAGCCTAGGCTATAGAGTGAGTTCAAGGCCAGCCTGACATGCATAGCAAGACTCTGTCTTCATAAAAAAAAAAAAAAAAAAAGGAAGTTTTTCTCTTAGTCATTTTCCTCAACACTGAAGCACAGTACCTGTCACCCACAACTTTAGAGAGAAGTTTATGTACATCACCGTACTCAGCTGACCAAACTATTTTGAGTCAAAGAAATCCAGGAGAGTTACATTTTCTTTGAAGTTCCTTTCTAAGGACTCAGAAAAAGCAAGGGTATTCCCATACCACCGAAGGTTTTGAAGGTAGAGCGAAAAGGGAAGTTTAGTCCATAGTCACCAGCTCCAGTGTAGAAATAGCATGATAGAGGGGCCTGGCAGAAGGCAGCCGCACACATCATGGTGGTCAGGAAGCCAAGAGCAAAGGCACAGCCTTGGAGGGAGAGGCACCTTCCGGGTCATGCCAGGCCTCACTTCCTAACAGCAAGTTAGCTATAAACTCATCAGCCAACTAACCCAGCATGACCCCGAAACATGAGGCTTTGGGGGGAGCCACTTCATGCCAGGAAACTTTTTTCTTTTATAAAAAACGAAAATTTCGTCACAAAATGATGAGAGAATAACAGTGAATACACAGCATATCATTATGTTCAAAACAGTTACTCCGAGTACAAGGGGAATCAGAAAGATTCCTACAAGAGGAAACAAAGAGATTATCATATACACCTTTCTTTTCAACAGACTACGATAAATGTATAAATGAAGCAAATTGGCATACATTAAAAATTTATTTGAAACAATAAAATATATAATTTGGGGTAGTATATGAACTTCTCTCTACTTTTCATTACCTCTTCTATTTTGTTCTTTATTTGTATGTAAATGCTCTTTCTTATATAAGAGAGCATGCAATATTTAGCCTGTGTGTCTGACATTTCACTTAATGTTAGATTCTCAAGTTACTTCCATTTACTTACCAATGTCTCAAGTTTATCTGTCCTTATGGCTCAGTGGTACTCTGCTGTGTATGAATACTGCATTTTATTTATCCGTTCATCTTCAGATGGACATTTACACTGTTTCCAAAATCTGGCTATTATGAATTGTGTTTCTATAAATACAAATATGCATGTTTCTCTGTAGTATGATTTTGTTAACTTTCAGGAAGATCCCTAGAAGGGGGACAACTGGGTCAACTGGAATTTCTAGTTCTAGTTTTTGGTTGTTTTTTTTTTCTTTCTCTCTTACCTCTACACTGATTTCTGCTTGTGGTGGTTTACGTTCCTACCAACAATGTAAAAAGAGTTCCTTTCCCCACATCCTTGTCAGCATTTGTTACTACTAGATTTTTTTGGCGGTAGCCACTCTTCCTGGGGTAAAATGATATCTTAGTGTAATTTTACTTTGCATTTCTCTGATGGCCAGGGAGTTTATACTTTAAGCCACTTATAATTGTGAAACACCGTATTGCATATTAGAAATATCTCAGGGCTGTGGAGAGAGCTCAGTGGTGGTAAAGCACTTGCCTAGCATGGGCAGAGGTCCAGTTTCTATCCCTAGCACTGAAGCAAAAACGTTTCTGTTCACAAGAAGACACTTGGGAAGTATCTTCAGGGGTCCCTGAAGTTGTTCTCAGCCTCCTGCTGTCTGCTTCCTTGCTCAGATTCCCTGGAGCATAAGCCTGTGCTTTGGCTATTCAATCTCTAGAGCTTTGAGAGGAGTTGGCCCTTTTAAATGTCACCTGCCTTCAGGGTCCAAGACCTGGCATGTTCCTGCCCCTGAGGCAGCTCGTGCTTCCTCTCCACAAGCATTTACTTTCATCGTACTCTTATTTTCCTTTACTTTAAACCTAAGAATACGTGTACTTTTCAGTCTCCTCTCGTGGTCTGACATTTGGAGCTACTGTGAAACTTGGAGGAGGGCAGAGCCTGTGTCTGTAGGGCTCACTGCATCGCAGTGTTAAGAGAAGTGCTGAAAGGAGCAGCCTTGTAATAAATATTTAATGATATATTTTACAGTAATTTTTTTTTGTGCTGGAGATCGAACTCAGGACCTCACTCACACTTGCCAGCTAGGAGCTTATGCCACTGTGCTATCTGCCTGGCCCAATCTTTTTCACTTAATATTTTAAGATATGTTCATTTCTGTTCTTATCATTTTATACTTTGGTAATGAAATTTAGTAGTGTTTATAGAAGTAATTTTTCTTAATAGAGACATAAAATGTATATGTAAATATTTCTATATGTGATTGGGAATTAAGAGAAAGCCTATCCTTAAATTATAAATTAGGCACAAGTATACAAAACACCAAGTCAGGACATAGAAGTAAATCCTAGGTTAGAGTCACTAAAAATTGTGAAAACTCATGAGTCCTGTGAATTCTCTGTGTATGTTTTCAGAACTTGTTGAAATCAATAAAAATTCTTCAGGAGTCTTTCTCAAATACCTTGAGTGGTATGACAATTACAAACATGTTCAAAATCTTTTTCTTGTGATTAATGGATTATTTATTTATTTTTTATTTATTGTAAATCTAGCATCTGGAAAGATCCTGCAGAGGTTTATCTTGTCAGTAACACCATGGATTTTGTTTATGCTTTGGAGGCTGACTTTAGCAGGAACGCATGAGGCCAGACTGCTGATCCCCGGGTATCAGCAAGGTCCAGAATAATAGGTGATGTCACTGAATTTAGGCATCGCTGACCAACCTGCGCAGGTAACATTCTAATTCATGCCCAGTGTGTGCACCCCTGCCCCTGAGCGTGGTTATCCGTTGTGGAACCAGCAGCTGTGGCTGTGGGGGTTTGCTTCTGACTATGTATCAGCATTTTATCTAGGCATCAGGATGGCATAATAGAAAACACATAGCTCGTATTTATATAAGTGACTCCATAATGAACAAAGTGCCTTGGCATTAAAGCAAAACCTTAAAGTAAGCTTGGCAAAGTAAATTTAATTAAATTAAAATGAAAGAATGTAGTCAAAACCAAGCAATTAAATTAATTGAAGGGAAATATGCAGTGCTACAACAAAGAAAAATGAGCAACCTCTACAAATGTGCTGGATGCTTGCTTGGTCATGGCTATTGCTCTGTCACTGGTATTTAAGAGCATCCAAATGCAATAAGAGATCTGTAATGACTTTCTGAATGAACGAATGGATGACAGTGCAAGATGGAAAAAGATTAACTTCATGACAATTGGATAAAGCCAAAGTATTCCTAAGGGGATAGTGCTGAATACTAGTACACAGAACGTCGTATCTGTTAGGGTGTCAACTGAATGGCTAGGTAATTGATTTCTAAGAATAAAGCTCACCTCTAGTAAAGTTGGTAAAAAATTTGCTTATGTGCCTTATCAGGAATGTTAATTTCTTCACAGAAGAAACTTGTGAATTCTATCTTGGAAATAGAGTTCAAGTAAATTCAAGTTTGAAAAATTTTTAGGAAGATAACAATATAAAAAATATTAATTATTGAAACTGTACTATAATTCAGGTTTTAAAAAAAGATAGATGTACAGCTACATTCTCTTAAATCATTGATTAGAGGCATCTGCTCCAATAGTGTTTGCAGATATAGTATCATGTATGCACCTTGTACAACAAAAAGCCACTGTGAAAACAATGTGTAATGTATTAATTGTTGAATCTGTCCTACTAATTTGATTTGAAACTGTCTCATTGCTATTTGTTCTTTAATAAAATAAAATAAAAATAAAAAATAATTTTAAAAAAAGAAAATTTTTTAAGTTGCTCAACTTAGTCTTTACAGATCTGACTTGGTCAAAAAGGATCCATCCATCTCGTTCCATTTTTGTGTTAAGATCATTGAACTGGTTATCTGCTTGTTTAGCTCTCCCTTTGTAGTAATGATCATCGGCAATATTTGGATAAGCACTGATAATACTGTATATTGGCTTTCTCTACCAGAAAAGATTTTCAAAGCATAAAAATGTGAATTATTCGTGTGATTGGTTTCATGGATCTGGGCTTCTGTATTCTGTATGTTCTATGCCGTATAGCAAGTTTTATTTTATTTATTTATTTATTTATTTTTGTCTTTTTGAGACAGGGTCTCACTATGCAGTTCAGGCTGGCCTTAAGCTCACTTTGTAGGTCAGGCTGGTCGCAAACTCACAACAATCCTCCTGCCTCAGCCTCCCGAGTGCTGGGATTACAGGCATGCGCCACCACGCCCAGCCCCCCAAGTTTTATTTTAAAAGGGATGGCATGAGGTGCTTATTATAATCCACCCAAACTAGCTTGTGCTGTCAGATTCACTGGCTTATGACACTGTGAAGAGCCACTAAATGAAGCTGTACTTCAGTGGAGGAAAGAGTTGTATTCTTACTGCTTTTGTTCAAGTTAGAAATGCTTTCTACTGTCTTGTCACCTTATTTACTCCAACACCAGAACCTATAAATTACGTAATTTCTCTCCATTGGATTTTGCTTTCAGTGTCTGACTGTTGAAAACCTGCTTTCTTAAGAACTTTCTTTTTTTCCCCTGAGATTCTTGTCCTTTCAGATTCTTGTCCTATTAGAAAGATATATTTTATACTGCCTGAAAAGTGCAGACTGTGAAAATCATAGAGGGATATCCAGGAAGGATGTTGTGGGCATTGTTACCTTGTAAAGTATAGAACTGGTTCATTAATAGTGTGATTAAACTAAATTTATCATGTAATACTTTTAGCACAATGTGTTACAAATTAGCTCTATTCAATTATAGACTGTTAGGAAAGGGGAAAGATTCTTAGTGAGTCTATGCAGATAGCTACATTACCAGGAACAGGAAAAGGTCTCAGTGTGTGTGGTAATTATTTCCATTCTGTGGCTTTTAGATGAGACAGACTTAACGTTTCACATTTTCCAGGGAACATAGGTTCCATGATAGTGGCATTATCTACAGGTGAATTTTGATTACTTTTAGTTGTTAGAATAAAGTTTATCTGAATAAGACTTAACAAATATAGTGGTTTTCTAAGTTTACCTTTTAAATTTCCAATTATTATTATTATTATTACTTTATATATTTGGTATAGGTCTCACTACACAGCTCAGATTCATAGTGATCCTCCTGTTTTAGCCTCGCCAGCCTGGGGATTATAGGCATAGGCCACCACGCAGGGTCTTGGTGGCCAGCTCCGCATGCCCGGGATGGAGCCGGCATAGCAGGTGGTATCAAGGATCAAACCCAGGTCCTTGCGCTTGCCTAGTCAGGCAATTGGACCGCTGAGCTATCTCTCTGGCCCCATAAATTTCCAGTTATTAGAAGGATTACCTTTATATTCACCTACATTCACTAGTCCAAGGTTCTGTCTAGCTTTTCCTATTGTCATTTGAATATTTTGTTTTATAGTACTAGTATATTGGAAACTTAGAAAGTCTAGAAGAATTCTAGAGTATGCTGGGTACTGGATAGTTTTCAGAGGAATATAATCTTTTAATCCCTGTTTTCTAATTTACAAAGAACTACCAAATATAAGAGATTCAAATTTTGATTTAGGTACAATAGAACCAGTAATCCAAGCCTTTTCACTTTCTAAAGGTTTTTTTTTTTTTTTTAAAGATAACCTACAAACACCCTAAATAACCTGGTAAATTAAATGTTATATATAAACTAAAAGGAAACAAACTTTATCAAATACCTTTCAACACAAGAAGTGTCAGTGGAAGAGCAGTTTGTGCCAGTTACCTCTGAAGCAAATAAAACTATAAATTCTGAATAAAACACATAGCCCAATTTTTTTTTTTTTCAATGTATTTAGTACAGGACCTCACTACACAGATTGGACTCATGGTGATCCTCCTGTTTTCAGCCTCACATGTGCTAGGATTACAGGTGTGCGTCACCGTACCCAGTCTCAATTGCTGTCTCAGTGTGCCCCTGGGGGGCCAGGCTGGCACGGCACACTGGGGATTGAACCCCAGTCCCTGACCTGCCTAAGCAAGGGCTTTACTTCGCTGAGCTATCTGGCCAGCCCATTGGTCCAACATTTTGAAGGCACAAGTAAGCAAGCAAAGGCAGATCAGAGCCAGGGAAGCTGGTCTTCCAGAGGTGGGAGCTGCACTGGTGAGATCTGACGTAGGCCCTTCTGACCCTTTGTGTCTCACAAGGCCCGGGGTGGCTCATGTCAGGCCAGCCTGCAATCATTTTGCCTTGAAAAGGAGTGGGGAGTTTGACCCTTTTACTGTGGCTAAATATTGAAGGGAAAATTCTGGAGAGATGGGAGTCCCATAAATGACATAAATGAGGAAGCCCCCGAATCTGCATGCACACTACTTCCCAAGCTTTGCTCATGGCCTGGAGCCTGCCTTACAGGGGCAGAAGTTGAGCTGCTACAGGGCCTGAGCCTGTACCCTAGCAGCTGTTCACTTAGGGCACACAGAGGGCAGAGCGGGAGGTTCACCAGCTGATGGCCTGCTGCAAGTACTGATGGTACATTTCAGAGGAAGGAAACAGATCCAAGAGCTTCTGTAATAATCATTCCAAGTATTATGTAAAATTAATTATTAGGCATGAATATACACAGGGAAATGTAACCCATAATCAAGACAGAGTACTCAATAATAATCAATTTAAAATCAGTCAAATGTTGGAACTAGCAGATAATGATTTTAAAATTGTTATTTTAGTAATTTGAAAAGAAATATAGTCATGAATTAATGGATGAGGATGCTCACAAAAAAAGTATAAAAAAGCACTGTAGAAAGTCTAGAATGAGAGCTCCACCGGGTAAACTTAGTATTAAACTGGAGAGAGCAAATAAGCCGCAGAGTATGTAAATAGGTGTTAATAGCCACAGCCTGAAGAACAGAGAGAAAAGAATTGAAAAAGTTGAACTAAGCCACGGTAACGTGGGACAGTGTCAAGGGTGCAGCAGTGTCCAAAAGAGAAGAGAGAAAAAACTGAAAAAAGAAAAACTGAATAAATAATGGTTATCGTTTCCCAGCTTTGGAGAAAAACACAAATTTAGTGATAAGGTTTTTATGAGCAAGTTAAATATTAAAGAATCATTATGAGGTGAATTACAACACTCTTCATTGCTGGAAACCAACAATCAAGAGAAATCTATAATAGCACATTAGAGAAAATAAAGATGTATTTCGTGTAGATAATAGTAATGTGGATGAAAACTGAAGAGTAAAGTGGACATCACAGTGTTATTTTTGAAATGTTAGAGTTTGTTCTCTCACTATGATGGAGTTGACATCAGGAAAAGAAAGATGTCTAGAAAAGTACCAAAAATTTGTAAATAAACTGAGAAACTTTTGTGTACCTTATGGACCAGAAAATTTTTTTAAAAAATTAAAGATAATTTCATACAGAATTGTGAATGTATAGTTTTAAAATTAAGAAGAAAGATGATGAAACATCTAAAGCAAGTTGTAGTTACATTGGTAGGCAAGTGGGTGGTAGACATGGATGGATGCGCTTCTGTAGCCCTTAATGTACTTCAGTGATCTTAGTTTCTATCACAGAAAACTAAATTAAATTCCAAAAGCAACATAGAAGGAAAATATTTTAGTAGCAGAAATGATGAAATGAAAAATAGATAAATGGTGAAAAAAAAAGAAAAAAACCAAGCTGAAGTCACTCACTTAGTCTAACAAAACGTGTAGAGAGATAAGAAAGAGACAGAAGGAACAATCTCAAATTACCAATATTAAAAAGAGGTGTTGGGCTGCGAACATAGCTCAGTGGACTAAGTGCCTACTTATGCAAGCTCAAGGGCTGGGTTCGATTCCTAGTACCACATACCGAGCCATTCCCCGCTCCTGAGTGTGCTGCGCTGGCCACCAAGTCCAGGTGTGGTGGGGCACATCTGTAATCCGAGCACTGGGGAGGCTGAAAACAGGAGGATCGCTGGGAGTCCTAACTGTGTGGTGAGACTCTGAACAAAATAATTTTTTTTAAAGTAAGTATATTGGCAATCACTCTATCAGCCCTTGCACCTGAGCATGAATTTCATTTTTCTATTCCTGAAAAGAATAATGCAGTCCCACACTTTTTTCTCTCCCCTAACATCTCCCTACAGTGTGAGTACCGTAAGCAGAGCCTACTAGTGTTGACAAAAAAACAAGCAGATTGCTTAAAACTAGCGGTTTCAAGCCTCCTTGAACTTGTGGGCACTAATCCTAGACTGTAGGAGATGAACAACCATTGCTCCTACCTAGATGCTAGCCAGTGTGTATCATACATGTTCTGGGAAGAGTTATCCGCTCCTTTTTTATTGTTCCAGATTTAGAAGATGAGCTCAAAGTACAGCAACACTTTGAAATGATTTCAGAGACAGTACAGGTGCCCAAGGGTAAGAAGGGCATGATGTTGGCTAGAGTTTTAAGTAATAACAATTATATCAGAAAGAATATTAAAGTGTTAGAATTTTCATTTCTCTTGAGGCCAAAACTCTTTATTCTGCTTGTTTGTTTTCAGTTATTTATAATTTAAAAAACTAGCTCTTCAAAAAGAGAACATTTGTCTTGGATGGGAACAAAACACTTTTGCCATCTGAGTACAACATACAGTCCATAAATAATGTTATAGAATTACATTGATGAAAGATTATCCAAAAACAATTTTTCTTTATGGTTTAACGGTTATCTATTTTATTTAGCTACTTAAAAGGTAATGTTCAACCCTATTTTTCAAATAAATCACCTCGGTCCAATGATGGTGGATGGCAGTTTTTGAAGCTCAAGTCAAATTTATGAAGCATTTTATAAGACAGTCTTAATGGAATATTAAAAAGAACAAAGTGTGTATAGATATGATATACAGATTAAACTGTCGTAATTATTTTTCTAATGGTGTCATTAACTATATAATTTTAATATTCATTCAGGATCTTAAAATTATCTCAACTTTTTACTGCCACCAAAAACTAATACAAACAGTGTTCACCTTCTAAGAGCTGGGGGTGTGGCTCACCGTTAAGAGTATTTGGACGAACATGCACAAAGCCATGGATTCTTATACCCAAAAAACACACACACAACAACGAAAAACAAAACAAAATGAAACAAAAACCCAACCACAATGTGAAATAAGAACCATAACACAAATATGATACAACCCGATTCCACATTGTTGCAGCTTTGCTTAAAATTTACAGGTTGCAAAATTTCTTCAGCAGGAACAGATACTAGTCATAATTCAATGTCATTGAGCATATCTATTGTTTTTTTTTATTTTAAAGATGATCTGTTCTACCTGAGGTAAATATAAGAAAGTTATTACTTTTCATTTAAATAGGCATTTTATCAGAAAACAGTTAAGTGAACTAAAATACTTTTTAGCAACTCAATTGAAACATAATTTTCCCACTGAATGTTACTATACAATTTAGTAGCTTTTAATGTGATTATATAATTGTACTGCCATTACCATAATCTAATTTTGGAACATTTTTATCATCCCTAAAATAAGTGTATACCTATTAACTGTCACCTTACTCCCACCTATGAAAAAGCCCAGCATATTTTTGTTTCTCCAAAGCTCCAAGCAATTACAGTTTTCTGTTTTCATAGATTTACCTGTGATTTCATGTAAGTGACATAAAGTATGAAGGTTTTTTTTGTTTACCTTCTCAACTTAAGTGTGAGATCTATCCATTTGCAGGATACATCATTACTCTATTTTTTTTTTTTTTTTTTTTTTTTTTTTTTGGTGGAACTGGAGATTGAACTCAGGCCCTTGCACTTGCCAGGGAAGCACTTACTCTGATGAGCCATCTCTCTGACCCCACTATTCTATTTTTTAATGACAAATAGTATTCTACAGCATGGATACATTTCATTTATTCATCAGCTGAGCCATATTTGGGTTATTTCCACTCCAGAACTTCCAGATTGGGCCAATATTCCACAAGTCTCTTTCATTGTTGTTGGTACTGGGGATAGAGCCCAGGGCCTTTAACACGCTAGGCAAACTCTGTATCGCTGAGCCATATTCCCAGTCCTTCATGTTCAAGTTTCTGTGTGTACATATGTTTCCCTTTCTCATAGGTAGATATGTATAGAAGTACAACTGTCAGGTCATATGGAAATTCAGTGTTTTACATTTTGATGCAAATGAAATATAATTTTGCATCATAAATCAAACTAGAATAAAATCATAGCTAAGATAGTTTAATTGTCTTTTTAGTGAAATCATTACTCTTATCTATCATTGTTGCTGAACCTTAGTGATCAGATAGATTTCCTTATTCTAGATGTATACAGGTACTTATTCTGACTGTAAAATTGTGCACTCTGTTTATTTGAAAGACAAAATCTTGTTAATTTTTTTTCTGACAGAATTAGCCTACTAGACAGCTTATCTATTTACAGTTTTAACTGTTAGAGAAATGCAAATATAGATATAAATCTGTACACAAATGAACTAGAGATAAAACACAAAGCAAAATTTTTTTGAAGGTTATCGAAAGGTAATATTCAAAAAGTTAAACATGACTCTTAAATCAAACATAGCATGAACATGTCATTCATTAACCCATGAATGAGAAAGCCAGCAGGGTGATAAAACCAGTTCAGAGTATTCAAGGAATTATTTTTCAAAAGAATGTTAGGATAATATTGCTGGGAAATATGCTTCAGGGAAATAAAAGCATATTGTGTTGTGTTCTACTTGACAAAAATCTACATGTTTGGAGTTTAATCAGAAGCCAGTAGCAAGTCAGAAAAGAGTGTATTTCCCTACATAATGTTTGGGTGGAACAATTGAATAATTTTTTAGGATTACATTGAAAGGATGTATGGTTTTCCCTTTCACTTCATTCCGAGTTTTTTATACTTTTTAAAACATTGCATAGTACATCATCCTAAGCTTTTATTTTTGAGGGTGTGGTTGTCAAATGCAAATCACTGGCCACAAAAGTCCTCAAACTTAGTACATGGGACAGAAAGTTTTGTTCTGCATTTCATTTCCTCACATTACTCATGTCTCAATTTTTTGTCTCAATTCTACTCTGGGGAGAGTCCAATTTTAACTTCAACACCAATTTCAACCAAGTCTCAGGGAAAACTGCTCTCCAGGCTTACAATGCAGATGATATCTTGGCTACTTTTCTCTCCTAGCTGAGATGAAATAGCTGACACCCAAAGTTAAAGGAGGAAAGGTTCATTCAGCTAAGATGCAGAGATCTAGGGAAAATTTAATTATTGTGTGCAAGGGTATAACAGGATTGGACATGTACAACAGTTGAAAAGCTTTTCTGAAAAGAAGTAAAAGCTTGCCCTACATTATAAGGCTTTCAGTGGTTACAAAGAACTTTCAGACATCAACTAATCACTTTTTATGCAGCGTTTCAAAGACACTGAGTCTTTGGGAGAAATTAAAAATAGGACTGAATTGTGGCTCTGTGTGTGGGTTTAGTGTGGTCTTGCCTGAAAGGTTAGCCAGATAACCCTGCAAGATCAGCCCAGTGTTTATAATTTGACTGGCTTCAGACCACCAGACCTGCTAACCTTTGCGGGGATTCGCAAGGCAGCAACTGTTCCTGAGGGCTCACTGTGACAGAGGCTGCAGGGAAACAGCTAGACAAGTGGCAAAAATGTGGGACACAAAAACTCTGACTCATGAGGCAAAGACCTGGGAAGAGGCAGCAGCTCCCCTCTCTGAGGGAGATGGTCAGAGAGTCTTTGAAGAATCAGAGGAATAAAGCAAGGCCAATTCCCTGGTACAGTGGAGGAGCAGGCAAAGGACCAGTACACAGCAGCACTGAGTGAGTAGGAAAGTCGTCATTCATTCTGGTTTGTGTTGTCATTTGTTTTTTCTTTGGAGACACTGGAGATTGAACCCAGGGCATCGTACATGCTAAGCAAGTAGTCTACCACTGAGCTACATCCCCATCCATTAAGACTCTTTTTTAACTTTTGAGACTGGCTCTTCCTCAGTTTTGCAGGGTGGACTTGAACTTATAGTCCTCCTGTTTCAGCCTCCCAAGAGGCTGGGGTTTTAGGTATACACTATCAAGCTCTACTTGGAATAATAATTCTTAGAGTGGGGTAGACTCAAAAGTGTCTTGCCTACCTGTATTTGGAGCAAGCTAAAGGTTCTGAGCAAATGAAAATTTAATACAATTTAACTTTTAAAAGAAACCCTCTGGCCGCAGAACAGAACATCTCTGAATTAACTTTTCTGTCTCCAGTCTTTTGCCATCTTAAATTATTGAAGACTATGGAGATGGTTTTGTAGGTCACATTTATAGATTTTTACCATATTTAAAATGTAAAACAGTGAACATTTATTTTAAATAATAATGCATGTGCTATATGTAAATGCAAATCACATTTTATGATGACTTTAAAAAAAAAAAAAAATAGGAATGAGAACATAGCAGTGTTCAGTGCTTGGCATCACTTTAATGTCCAGCATTTGGTGTGATCACTACCACGCATTGTGTAACCTCCGGAGAACTTCACTAATGAATTTAAAAGGTGAATGATGTTTAGTGCTTCGTGAAAATAGTCTGGATCTCACTTATTCCCAAAACACAGAGACGAGTTAAGAATGTGTTCCAGTAAACCAGGTGACAGACTGGGGTGCAGCAGAGACAGTAAGAACTGGCACATTTCTGGGTGTATTTTGAAGGTTGAACCAGTAAGTCTTGTTGACAGAATAGGTGTGGATATGAAAGCTAGAAGACAAAATCGATGCCAAGACTGAACCAGAGAAACTGCAGATGGGTTCTTGATTACTGAAATGTAAAAGATTGTGCCAGTGAGATGAAATGAAGCATTGTTTGGACTTGTTAATTTTCAGATATCTTTTAAAAGACTAGTTGGAAATTTCAAATCAGAAACTGGATATTTAAACCTGTATTTCAGGAAAAGGACTTTCTATTGTCTTTGTATCTTTTAGGGATTTTTGAAGGGAAGAATGCGTAAAATATAGCATTTGTTCTTCTCTCAAATTTGATAGTTAGTATGAATATATTGAGCTCCAAACTGGCAGCTGCTTTCACTAGAAATCTATGAAACTTCTTACCATGTGCCAGCCTGCAGCATTGTTGCTGAGAGGCCCAGGGCTGAGCTGGTTTTTCATTTCCTTGTGTGTGCCCTCGTGCTCTCTCCCTCTGCTCTGCCAGAGGTGTTTGGGATCTTTCCTAAGTTTGTGTGCTAAAACTTCCCAGTGATACGGGTCTTCCTAAGTCATTGCCCTGGACTTTTTAGTTGAGCCATTTAATAAGGAGTCCCCAGGTTTGAGAAGATTTTCTCATATCCTTTCATTGAGAATTTCTTCATTCAGTTTCTCCTTTTACTCCTTATAAAATTTCTGTTTTTGAAATACTGGATCTGAAATCTGTGTTTATTTTTCTTTTCCACTTCCTTTGTTGTTCTTGAAAGTTAATGTTGTCAACATGATCCTCTAATGCTAAGCTTTTGTGAGATGTTTATTTTATTAATATCTTCTGCTGATTCTCTGAGAAGATTAATTAGAATTTGGAGATCTTGAAATTCCTGCTCTTTGCTTTTGTATTCTTCCTTGCTTTTGTGTTGTCGGTTGATTTCTTTTCTTTTATTGCTTCTTTGAATATTTTCCTTACATCTTTCAGATTGGAGGCTTTTCCACATGGCTACTGGTCTATAACTGTGTCTTTACAGGTCTTAGTTTATTTGGGGGAGCTGCAACAGAATACTCCAGGTCTGAGGTGTTTTAATGACCAGAAATGTATTGGCTCACAGTCCAGAAGTTGGAGAGTCCAATATTAAGTCCCAGGAACTTGGCAAGCCCTTCTTGTTCACATCCTAAGGTGAGGGAGTCAGATGGCATCTGAGCTCCGAGAAGGAGAGGCAGGAGGTAGGGAAATAGATAAGGCACACTCAACAGGTGGCAGATACTGACGGCATTGATTCACTCAATGAAGCCCCCAGGACCTAAGCACTTCTTCAAAGTTCCATCATTTTTGTTCGTTTTTCTTTCTTCAGCATGAGTTCTAGAAGAGACATTCAAGCCATAGCATCATGCTGAAGCATAGAAAAGCTGTTTTAGAAGTTCTTTGTGAATTGTGGTACACGACTCCCCGAAGGGCTTCACAATGGGGCGATAGGATCACAAGCAACCTTTTGGTTGTGTGACTTCCACTCTGATGTCATTGCTGTAGGAATATGCCTCTTAGCTTCAGTATGGTTCATTGCCTTCTGAAATCCAGCTCAGTCATCTTTATCTTTGTGCGGCCCAAATGCATACATTCACACATCCCAAATCTTGGAGTAGAGTCATGGGCCCATAATGTCTACCCTGGGCATCCAGGGCCTCCTCCTTCTGCCCTCGTGCACTTGGAGGCATCCCCTGATGCGGTGGGAGAAGCTCTGCCGCCGGACTGAAGAGTTAGATTGCGTGGAAATATACGTATTTATCAGTGTTTTGATTTGGCATTTGTGTAGGTGGCTCTGCTTTATAAATGTAAAAGTACCAGGACAGTAGGACTCATCTAATATATAATAGTCCAAAGCAGAATTGGATCTAGACCTTGGGCTTCCTGCCAGGTGATAGTTCTTTGGCCAATGCTCACAGCACTATCATCAGTGCAGTCCTCAGAATGAAAGAGATTTTTGCATGTTTCAGGAATCTGGGAGTATGGCTGCAGGCATCCTGCTTGAAGGACCAACTTGTTTAATATCTTGTATTTTAACTTTAAAAAGTATGTGATTTTTGGATGCCTGTTGGTTTCAGTAGGACATTTGGGTTGTTTATTTGTTTGGTTTTTTTTTTTTTATTATTTGTTTGTTTATCTTTGTTTCTTGAGACAGGGTCTGACTATGCAGTGTATACTAGCCTTGAACTCGCTGTGTAGTCCAGGCTGGCCTCGAATTTGTGGTGATCCTCCTGCCTCAGCCTCCCAAATGGTGGGATTACAGGGGGGCACCACCATGCTGAATTCTGTGCACCATTTTTAATATTCCCAAATCTTTGAGTAAAGTCCAGGGGCTTCCTGCCTCTCCCCTCCTCCACTTAAAGGTGTGCCTGATCAGGGGGAGATGCTCTGCCCATCGACTGCAGAGTTAGATGGCGAGTTCATGTGATGTCAGAGCAACTCCCTCCTCTGCTCCACACACACCCACACAATGATAACTTAAACAATAAATGACATAGCTTCTTTCTCTCACATAATAGTCTGAACATAATCATCAGAGGACTTGCTGACCTTACATATTGATGTTCCACCATTGCTAACGCATACCTCTCACTGGTGTGATTGGGGTTGATTAATTCTAAAACTACCTCCTGTGTCAGGAGTGGAGACAAGGGCATGTAGAGGGCAAGTTCCTTTCCTTTAAAGATACAGCTCAGGGTTGAACCCATCTTTTCTGTTTGTATTCCACTGGCCAGGACCAGGCACACAGCCACTCCTACCTGAAGAGAGCTGGAACATGGACTAATCTGTTATGGGACCAGGAAAAAAAGGCTAAACCCTCTGAGCCCAACACATTGTCCTCCCACCAGACCCTGAAATCTTTTGGGGGAATAACACAAAGAGCCAGGAACACCTGACAACAAAGAGTCAGTGGAGGGCCCCTTCAGTGACTCCTCCTGGGGATCAGGTGACTCGGCTTCTGGGAGGTTGCAGCTGCTTCCCTTAGGCACAGCCCTGACTTCACTCAAGCCCAGAAAGGCAGCTCACAGCGAACCGAGGAACAGCCTTTCCATACCGGGTTTGAGCCTCATACCTGCAAGTCTATAAATACCTGTAAGGAACTCTTTCTTAAGGAACTGTCTGGTTGATTTTACTATTATTTTTTTGGCTGTTGACCATCCTTAACACTTTAAACCCAGCTCTAGAGATGCCAGCTGCTGAACAGGCTCCAACATCCCTTATGGTGTGGGAGGAACGCTAGTGAATCACATATCTGTGACCTCTGGGTTGGGACAGATTGACGTTTTATGGGGTTTTGACAGGTACGCAGAGTTTGAGATGGTTGATGAAGAAACAGGCCTATCTTGAGACAAGTGGGAAAATTACCAAATATTTTGACATGGACAGCACAGTGTGTGGGATCTTATAAGTACTTTCTATCAGCAGCAGGTGTAGAGGCACATACAGTAAATTGTATTGTTTAGAATCCAGAAAATCCCAAAAGAGAAATGTAGCTAATATTTTCTTCAGTGAATAATGAAATTGATCATTGTTATATTTTTACTTTTCTGAGTAGGCATCATCTAAAGAGGTTATAAACCTGCCTGAGGGCCGGTGAGATAGCTCAGTGGACTAAGCGCCTGCTTTGGCAAGCACAGGGACCAGAGTTCGATCCCCAGTCCCACATGCTTTGCTGGCCCTACCCGCATGGTGCACTGAGCCAGTGATCCAGTCCAGGAGAGATGGCGCACACCTGTAATCCCAGCACTGGAAAGGCTGAAAACAAGAGGATCACTACGAGTCAAAGCTGCATAGTAAGAGCCTATAGACCCTGTACCAAATGCATAAAAAAAGAAAACAGAAATAAACAACCTAGAGGTCAGCAGCTGGTAGCCATACAGCTAGGTTGCCAACCTCAGTCCTTCTGGCTGTAAATTTACATAGTGATTATTGCACTGTGTCATACAAAATGGTCAGCAAAGATAGATAATTTACATTCATTTTTATTTTTTTAGATTAATATGGCTGCTTATGATTAAACTTAGAGGTCTTGGAATGCAGATATTCACTGAAATAACATACATACGAGGAAATAACAGAAGCATTTTGTATTAGTTTTATTGTTGGCATATATTGTTCTAGGTGAAGGCTCTCATGTCACCCTCTGTGTACAGCAGTAATCAGTTCATAGGGAAGAGTGTACAAATTATCTTTTCAGGTTTTTGGGTTTTTTGTTTGTTTGTTTCTTTATCTTTTTGAAACAGGGTCTCGCTATGCAGTTCAGGCTAGCCTTGAGCTTACTCTAGTCTAGGCTGATCTGGAACTCATACCAATTCTCCTGCCTCAGCCTCCTGAGTGCTGGTATTACAGGTGTGTGCCACCATGCCTGGCAGCCCTTTTTGAGTTTTGTATAAAAATGTTATTCGTGCAATTTGGTGTGCTAAGCAGAAGCATGTCCCATCTTCACCAGTGGTCTGCTTTTGTAGAGTTGTGGGCCCAGGAAGTAGTGGTCGTGGTGATTTAGAAGATGCATGGGATGATAGTTTATTTCTGCAAAATGTTCAAGGAACATTTTCGTCCGGTAGAAGGGAAAAAGATTTTGAGCTATGGGCCAAGGACTTTATCATGTTTGAATACTTTGTAAAAGCCAAAAATGTCTTAGATCAGGTACTGAGGTATGTTATTAATGTCCAGCAGCAGATGTATTTCTAGAGAATCTCAGGAACGTGTATTTCTGAGTGGGAGTATCTTTACGTTTACTCAGCTGGACTGAGATTTTTTTTTTTAATTGAAATGTACCTAAGTTTCAAAAAGCCCTTCTGTAGCACATGCAAATAAGAACATAAGAGGTCCCTTATATGAGGCAACCTCAAATCTTGCAAACAGTGGTTTTCCTTGATGCTCCATGGCCACACTACTGTTTGGTTTAACTAACATTTCTGGTAATGGAGTTGCTTGAGTCTCAGTATTTGTTTGCTCAGAATTTTATGTTTTTGCCAGGCCTCTTCCTGTTGACACATTCACTGAATCAATTCACTGAATCATTCTCTGAATCAAAATTATTTGCATGACATCAGTGTGAAGTATAGCTTTTGAATACAGTCTAGGACTCTAATATGTTAATCTATTTGGATGTGTTTGCTTGGAAACCTGGAACGAAGTCTGTTTTTCAATATATTTGTTTCTATAATGTAATCTGAAAAAGATGAAAAAAATCCTTAACCTCATTAGTAAGGTTTTCCAGCAGTTAGTTGATCTGCATTTCTCAGCATCACACATGCAAAGGTTTTTCATTTAGAGGAAGCTGAGAAGGTGGCAGGACCACTATGCTTCAAAAACACACATCTAGGTCCTCATTTTTAGGAAGATTATACTTGAGCCATCATTATTGTTTTTATATTAGGATTACCTAGAAACAAGATTAAGGAAATCCTCATTTTTTTCCCCAAAACTAAGCAGTTGATATAAAAATAACATTATTTTTCCATACTAAGTGATAAAATATAACATGTTTATATAAATATAAAGTGTAAATATAGCATGTTGAAACAGGCTTTTTTGTGATAGGATTGTGAACTACTTATTTTCTCATTTAGCTATTAGGTGATGGTAGAGTCTACCCCTTAAATTCTGTGAAGTTATTAAGTGCCTAAGAGGCTTTAGAACTGAAACATTTAAAGCTAAAGAGTTAGGAGCCTTTACCAGTAGAAAAGCAAATTTAAAACACTCTGGGTCTATATTATATTGAGTGTAATACACATTTAAAAGTCTTTCTGATATTCTAATGAAAATTGATAGGAAATTTTAAGTGGCATCACACAGTTTTTTTAAGAAACCTTCTGTAAAACAGAACACCCTTTGTTGTTAACTAATTCCTAAGTTAAATCAGGAAGGAATTCAGTTCTGTTGTTTCTGCTGTGTATGGAATGTTGGTTTATTGATTTAGAATAATGGGCTCTAAAAATAGATTACCTAGGTTGCATTCAGGCCCTTCTACTTATTGTTTTGTAACCTTCAGCAGGATGTTTCAGGCCTCAATCCTTCTACAAACATGGGCACTAATCCCCAGATACATGGGAGTTGAATAATATAATACATATGAAGTGCTTGGCACCTGCTAGGTTCACTATAAACCTTAGCTCCTGCTCTGGGGCTTTGCTTTATACAGATCGAGAGTTTTGTAATACTCACCTTTACTTACCAAACAAAAAAGGGATCACATCAGAAACCACTGTTGTAACATTCAGGGCATCACCGACATTCAGAAAATGTTCAAAGGAATAACTCACAGCTGTGTGTGTAGAGCTCTCTGGGATGTAAAACCGTTACTTCTGACAAGTAGGTCAGGGGCAGGGAGTGCCTGAATGAGCAACCAATTCTCTGTCCTGCCAGAGTTTACAGTGTGGGAGGGGAAATAGATGAGTGTATAAATAACCTGTGGCAGTAAGGGCGTGAACAGAATAGGTAGCAAAGTGTTGATCTTGGACTGCATACAAAGATACTCTGCCACCGGCTTCCAAAGTAGGACACTGCCGTTTTGATCTAAGACCCTCTAAATGCTGTCCAGTCAGTGTGCTCTTCCCCAGGGAGGGTGGGCTTCCTAGTCCTGATGTGATGCTCTGAGAGGAGGTGGTATGCAAGTGAATGTTAACTAAAGATCCACTGGTGAAATATAGGTGCTGGAGGTGTAGCCCAGAGTTAACGTGCGTTTAGTGTGTGCATGACCCTCAATTCCACCACCAGGACCACTAAGGAATGAATGAATGATGAATGAATGGATGGACGGATAGACGGACAGATGGATGGACATGGAATTCATAGACTACTGAGATAATTCTAAGTAAGCAAACTTTACCTTTGGTAGGGGCAGATAAAGCTCTGGTTTTCCTCTAAGACATAGTTTGGTGCATAGTTTTACTTTATATCCCTAAAAGAAATAATAAGTTTTTCTAGAACCGGTCTTAGCTTCAGCTACATAATGGACCCCAAAAGCTTTAATAAAAAACTCATGCCTGAGTCTTTCTTCAGAGACTCTGGTTTAACTGCCTGAGCTTCCGTGCTGTTAAAGCTTTCCACAAGATTCCAACACACAGCCAAGGCTGAGAAACTGAGCTCCTCTACCTGGCCTGCATTTTGTGCCCCACCCCCCAGGTGTGCTCCAGGAGCCTAGCTCAGCCCACATTCTCCCAGCAGGTTTTCTAGCCCACAGTATGTAAATGAAATCAGTGTGTGTATCTTCCCTTTGGAAACAAACACATGGCCCTTTCTGGGTCCCAGTCTGTAAAGCGAGTGCCTGGGAGAGCGGTTCGGCTCTGATGGTGTAGTGGGGCGCTTTCTCAGAGAGCAGCCTGGAAGGCTCCTCATCCAAGAATGATTTACTGTCTTGTTTTTCATATCTCTGTGGAATGACCAACCCCCAAGTTTGTGCTAGAAACTTTTATTCAAGTCGTTTAACAACAGGTTCTTCCTAAATCTCATGCAGTACCCAGCTGTCAGGTGCTGAGTCAAGGCAAGTTGTGCTGGGTACTTCAGCCTGTCCTTGTACGTCCAGGCTCTTGACTCGCCCGTCAGTCCTACATACTCCTTTGTTTATCTTGATGTACTGAATATTTCTCTGTGGATTCTGATGCCACGACTTTATTCTTCCATTCAACAGTTATCTATTGTGTGGCAGATAGGAGCCAGGCAATCTCCTAAACAGTGAGGCTGAAAGTTTCCAAATCAGGCAGCAAAATCCTGCCTATGTTAGGCTTACATTCAACTGAGAAGCAGAAAAGGAAACATGTAAGTAACTAGGCTGTGTGCTACGTTCACGTGGGTTTAGCTATAGAGAAGAATAAGGGAAGGCAGGAGGAAGGGGCGTGTGGGCCATAGGTGTCAATAGATAATTGGTTGGTCAGGATTCTCCAAGAGAGGTGATAATGGCTTTAACCAAAGTAGTGGTGGCAGTGGTTGAAATCTGGGTAAGCTTCAGCAAGGCCTAAAGAAGGCAAGATTGGAGCCTCACAGATACTAGGAAGAGGAGAATTCTAGGCAGAAGTGCTGCAAGTGCAGTATCCACAAGGCAGTAGTGGATTTAAGGACCTTCTGTGGTCAGAATAAAGAGAAATAGCAGACAGCTAGCATAGGGAGGGGTAGATGTGAGATTGAGGACCATCTTGGAGGATTATTTATAAAGACTTTGGCTCTTCCCCTGAGGGAGATGGAGAGTTGTAAGGAATCTGTGTAGAGGAGAAGCCCAGTCTTTTAATAGTGTCAAATGTCTGCTCAGTTGCGATGGCTCTGCAGGGCTCAGTGTGGAAGCAGGGAGATTGGTAAGGAGGCGAGTGCAATATTCTAGTTGGCAGATGGCTATGGCTTGGGCCAAAGCAATAGCAGAGATGGACCAGAGATGGTTGGAGACTGGGGAGGTAGCTGCATGGTAGAGCAGTTGCCTGACATGCACTGCGGAAGTGAAAAGGAAAGGAAGAAAGAAATGGTTAGAATCTGGATAGATCATTACGGATAGAATCAGGTGCCCCTTTTACTCATATTTTTTCACAATCCTCTTTAGAAAAACAGCCCCAAACTTCAGTATAACTGTCCCAAGTAATACTAGTTATAGTGTTAGGCTCAACTTTCTGGCTCTGGTACACTGAACTACATATTTAGCATTTTTTAGTTAGTGCATAATGATTGCTTTTATGATGGGGAGTTGACACATGTGCATAAGATTTTCCAATTCTCCTCCACCTCTCACTCCTCCCTGCTCTTTCCAACTCTCAATCCCCTTGTCATTAACAAAACCTCTATTTCTATTTTTTCCTTCTTTTTTAAATCCTTTTCCTCTCCCTTCCCTCGATCTTTGTTTCCCTTCCCATTTGAAGACCTAGCTACTTTCTGTTATCCATATTTTATTTGATTCAGCATCACAGCTGGCTTGATCCATCTTAATTCCCCCTCCTTTTGTTTGTTACTGGCCACTCACTAAGCTAAGCTCTTGGTGGTCACTGTTGCTTGTCCAACACACTTCGTCCTTGGAGTCTTTATTCCACATCAGGTCCCTGGAAGGTGCCTGAGGCAGGCAACAGAATAAAGGATTGAGACACAGCTACTGATGTGGTAAAAGGACCCATGGTTCAGAGTAAATCAGGCCAGGAGTGTCTCTTTTTTTGTCCCAGTTGTCTTCTTCCATCCCTTAGCTCCTCAAGATAAAGCAGAAAATTTCCCATTTCTGCCTCCATGCAAATAGTTCAGGTAACCTCAACTTCTTTGCTTCTCTTTTGTCCCTTAACAGAGTACAAGAGTCACGTGAAAACACAGAGTGATACAAAATGGTTGGGTACTTCTCTGCCCAAAACTAAATGTGCCGTCCTCTAAATTCCAGTGGTCACATATTTTTACACATTTTTAACAATGGGGAGAATTTTAGAACACATATACATTTGTTTAATATTCATTCAGCAGTAATTGAGTACTTTTTATATACCAGATGTTGTTCCAGCAAATGGGAGGGAAAGAGGAATGAGCAAAAAGCAAAGTTCTTGTTTCTTAGGAAGCTTACCGTAGAGTGCAGGAAATGGACAAAAGCACAAGCAGACAGACATAGGCGTATTGAGGAGGTAGTGTGAGGAGAACAGCTTAGGAGGAAGGAGGAGGGAGTGCAGGGGTGGCTGCTGCATGGCGTGAGGTAGTGACCGGCTCTTCACAGGGTGACCAGACCCAGCACCTCTCAAGGCAGTGCTTGTGCGTAGCCCTGAGGCAGTGACAGCCCGAGCAGGCTGTTCCTTTATTCTGGGAGCCTTTAGTTTTCCCCTCTCTGCACCTAAATGGTTTTATCTTGTCCTATGACTTTACCACTCTCTATGCCCTGGTGAAAATTCCCATTTATGTACAATTTTTAAGGTTTTGCATATCATTTTTTAAATTTTTTTATTATTTTTATTTTTGTTTTATTGAAGTACAAATATCAATGAAATAGTTTTAAGATACCTTGACAAGATGGATTTGATAAATTAATACATTGCAAACTGTTTTCATAATGTTTTGGTATCATAGAAGGTGCATACTTGATATTATACTTACAGACATTATTGTACCGTATGTCTCTTATCAGCAAATTAAGAAAGTGTAGCTGTTTATGTATCTTATTTTTTATATCTGAATTACATCAAAGATTCAACAATTAATACTTTCTACCTTGTTATTTTCCTAGTTTGCATATCATTTAAAATTAAATTTCAAAAATAAAAATATCATTAAAGCATTAAAAAAACCCAAAAACCTGGAGTCATCCTGATTTCTCTAAAACCTCACATCCAACCATTCAGCTGGAGGAGCATCAGTGACTTACTGCACCCATAAAACTTGATGGTTAACTTGATTGTTGGAAAAGCGGTTGGGATTCTGAGGACACTAACCCACTGACTACATCAGTGCGTTAGCTGACTCATGAATTCATACCTGAATGTGGCATTGGGGGACCAACCTCGTTGAAGGAGGTGGTCATGGCGGGTCATCCTAAGACCGTACCTGGGCACTCGCTGCTGCTTCTCAGGCTCCTCTCCTGCCCTCTGCTTCCCAGCTGAGCAGCTTTCCTCGGCCTGGTCTCTCCACCATGGTGTCTCTGCCAGCCAACCATGGCCTGCAACCTCTGAATCCATGAGGCAAAATAAATATTTTTTTTAGGCTGTGGATATGAGGTATCTTGTTTCAATGAAAAGAAGGTGACTAATACATGTAGACTGGGAAAACTAAAAAAATAAAAATCTTGTGGAGTCAGATGAATAAATTGAGGTTGAAAAGAAAGCAGAGCAGTACTAGAATTCCCTTCATTCAGTGTATCATGATGGGATGAAGAAAGCCAAATCTATGGGGATGTGAACACAAGAGCCCGGAAGGATGGGAAGTCGCATCTGAAGTCACATTCCTATACAAGAACTACAGCTAGAGAGGGCTGAACCGCACTGTGTACGGTTCAGTGTCTTAATATCACTGTTGGCACTAAGAGACCTGCCTCATGGAGTGAAAAAGACTTTAGGTAGCAGTAGAACTATTTCATATAAAGTTAACCTAAAGTATTTCCTATGGCCTGCTCTCGAAGCATTATAGTAACTGATGAGGAAGCCATAAATGCAAATAGGATGGGGTGTGTGTGTGTGTGTGTGTGTGTGTGTGTGCACACATGCACATGTGTGTTCTCAAAATGTCAGGGTGAAAGGACAAAAGGACCCTGATAATTTTCCAAGGCCAAGAGATGGTTAATATAGATTTTCTACACAAGTGAATTTGAATAAGAACAATGAAAAGGAAGTAAGTAGTCAGTGTCCTTCTATTTTAATTTAGTATAATTTCCCAGTATTCAGATTCTCAGTACAAAAGGTTCTTGTTTTGCTGCACAGAGTTCCTGGAAATTGCATGAAGACACTCCTCTATGAGATAGGAACCCTGCAATATTTGGGAACTGCATTCTCCACCAGGGGCTTAGCACCAAATCCAGGTGTAATCAAGAGTCTAATCTAGAAGTATGTCTGTGGCTGTGGTATGATTCTAGTTTTCTAGCTAGCTATGATGGAAGGGTAGGTTCCACGCTAATGACCCCTTCATGGACAAAAGCTGAGCTCTTTATAATCTAATCTCTAAAATAATCTTTTATCTGACTGGATTTTTTCCTCTGTGCCAGATATCAGGCTAGTGTGTGCAAGTCACAAATACGATGACCCTAAGTATGGTCCCTAGATGACTTTCCCAAATAGATGTCAAGATGAATTTCCCATAAAGGAGGTTGTTTGGACTAAAATGATATTCCCCATGAAGAGCTTGGACTTTGGAAGCTGACAGACCTGAGCTAGAGTTTTTGCCATGCCATCACAGACTTGGTGACCTTGAGATGCTATTGAGCCTTTCCTTAGCTTCTGTCTTCTGTAGAGCAGAGTTAATATCCACCTCATGAATGTAATGTGGGGGTTCAACAGTTAATGCTTTTAATGCCTGGCATTCATAAGCGTAATAGGACATTAAATCGTTCCTTTCCTATTTAACAGAAATGTTCATTTCTTCCACTTCTACAAAGAAGGCTCCATTTTTAGTGTGGTATCCTAAGTTGAGACTGAAGTCTCCAAACTTGAGGAAATTCTTTTTTTTTTTTTTTTTTTTTGTCTTTTTTTTTGAGACAGGGTCTCACTATGCAGTTCAGGCTGGCCTTAAGCTCACTTTGTAGCTCAGGCTGGTCTCGAATTCACAACAATCCTCCTGTCTCAGCCTCCCGAGTGCTGGGATTACAGGCCTGCACCACCACGCCCAGCTGAAATTCTTATTTTTAATAGTAAATTTTCATATTTCCTCTATGAACAATGTAGGAACAACCTAAATGTCCCTCAGTGGGTAAAATGGAAAAGTGTGATCTGTGTCTAGAAGAGAATATAATTCAGCTTTTACAAAAAAGGAAATTCTTCAGGGTGTGATGACATAAGCGAACCTTGAGGACATATAGGTTTTTTTTGTTTGTTTATTTTGTTTTTTGTATTTTAGGGAATGGTTTACAGGGTGTTCAGGGTCTCACTAGTAGATTGGACTAGTAGTGATCCTCCAGTTTACAGCCTCCCAAGTACTGGAATTATAGGTACTTACCACCACTCCCAGTCTCAATTGCTGTCTCAGCACCCCAGGGATAGGGCCAGCATAGGATCAAAGCCCTGGCCCCTGTGCCTGCTTGCAGGCCCTTTTAGTCACTGAGCTATTTGGCCAACCCTTGAGGACATTATAGTAAGTGAAATAAGCCAATCATAGACACATCTCATGTGTGTCCATTTCAATGATATATCAAAAATAATCAAATTTATAGAATTAGAGAGAGCAATGTTGGCTGACAGGAACCAGGAACAGGAGAGATGGAGAATTACAGTACTAATCAATGGATAGAGAGCTTCAGTTCATAGATAAATAAGTTCTCTAGAGACCTGCTGCACAACTTTCATCAGTAAACCACGCTGTACACTTAAACATTGGTTGAGAAGGCAGATCTCATACAAAGTGTTTGTACTGTAATAACAAAAAATGTGTAAAATAGTCATCTTTCTTGGTCGCAACTACCAGTGTCCTCTTTGTTGTAACAAATTGCATGCTAATTTCTTGTGTCTCACTGCCATTTGTGCTGGCTACTGTTTTCTCTTACATACGTCTCACCAGCTCCATGAAGGAAAATACAGTCTTTCTCCCATTTTGAAAGCCAGGAAGCAAAAGGATTAAGTAGTGCTTCCTGGTCACTTAATTTATCAGTGGCAGAGTCAGGATTCCAGATCAGGCACTTTGACCTCGTGCCCTGCTCCCAGACAGTATGATTCTGGACATGGCTTGAGTGCACCAGCACTTGGGACCAGATTGCAGCGTGGCAAAGTACATACTTCACATGTGCCGGGTCTGGGTTCAACCCCCAGTATTGCAAGAAAATGAATAAGAACATCACTGTGTTAATGTGATCCTCTGCTCTTGAGGAGAGCCAGTTCTTCAATAACTAGGGATAATCTCCTCCAAAAATAACTATAGATCAGGTACACAATGTAAAACCTAGAAGAGTGCTTCTGTTTCTTATGCTTGTTTTTCTTTTTCCTTTTCCCATAATAAAAACAGAACTTTAGAGTGAAGGGAGACTCTTTCATTTGGGGGAAAGTAAGTAGGAGAAAGTATAGTACTTAACTGTTAAAATAATTTGAGATTATATATCCCCAAAGGAAGTTCCATGGAATCTCTCTGCAAACCCATTACCATCTCCCTACTTAATTCTGTGAGTCAGAAAAGGCACCAAAGACACATTAGATCAACTCCACCCATAGTGTAATGCTTTTACTCCTTAATATTTTCTGTATTTAATCCATTTATGTGGTTTTTGAATGTTTCCATGGTAAATGTCATTCCATGATGTGAGAGACCTTCATGCTGAGGAGGGTTTTTTTTTTCAACGTTAAACTCTGCAGTTTCATTTCCACATTTTATCTTGATGTTACCAGGGCAACCCAAATAATTTTATTTCTCTTTGAAGTTGATAATGCATAAGATGGTTAGACCCCCTTGCTGACTCATTTATGTTTATTTCTAGTTGAATTCCTGCAGCTATTTTTCTGGCACAGATGTTTTCTGCTTTGCTTTCAATAATCACCATACCTGGTACATTGTTGGTGTAGTAGCTAAGTGTTTAGAAGGATTGCTCATCCCATTGATAATTAGAGAAGAGCTCTCCACCCTCTCACTAGAGCAATGGTGGTTTAGAAATAATGCAGGAAAATGGTGAGTGTATAGAAGCTTACTCAAGGCACCTTTCACTCAAATGTATTTGCTTTTAAATAGCAAGTTGCAAGAGTTTATGTAGAAAGGAATTTATCAAAGAAATCTATGCAAATTATTCCATTTCTAAATTCAGATTATTAAGATACCTTTTTGTTTTCATCTCTTCATGTAAGGGCACTCCATTGCCTGGTTTTACCCTCCCCTCTGGCGGGTGTCTTGCTCTTGACCTGCAGGAGATAGAGGCTGGTAGGTGTCTGCTCTCTCCACTGTGTGTGGTTCCCACATACCCATTGAGCTTGAGTCTGTGTGAAAGAAGAAGGGCAAAGACAACGGGCAATGTGTACATTTTTAAATGTCTTTGTATATTGATCTGTTGCCCAGTGATTCTATTATAGCCTCATATTTTTGTTTCCCAGTGTTGGCACTTAGTAGGTAAAAATATTGAAAGAGAGAGGAAGGAATGATAAAAAGAAGGAGTCAGGAAGGAAAAGAAATGATGCATGTCAAATGAAGAGGAAGAGGAGGAGGAAGAACAAGAAGAAGTAAAATCACAAAGTAGATCACCCTAGAGGCCACTGTATTAAGTGAAATAAGCCAGGCATGGAAAGACAAGTGCTGCGTGTTTTCAATCATCTATGGAATCTAAAACAATGATCTCATAGAAGCCGTGAGTAGAATAGTGGTCATTAGAGACTGGGAGGGTGGAGGAGGTTGGGGAGCGGCTAGACAAGTGGTACCAGCACAGATGAGGAGAGGGGGTAGCTGTAGCACAGTGTCTCCTGCAGCACAGTGCGGTGATGAGGCTACAGCAATTCTCTGTGTGTTGCTGGATAGCTAAAGTGCAAAAATTATAGGCTCCCAACATGGAAATGATAAATGTTAGAGAGATAATACTACTTGCTCTGATTGAGCATGAATCATTCAATATTGGGAATATAAAAATATTATGTGCCAATTAAAATTCTTCAAAGAAGTTTTATAAGCAGGCCATGGAGACCTTCCATGGGCCAAATAGTAGATTTCTGTGCATGGCTCAGAACACACTTCCTGAGCAGCCCGACATACTCCAGCACAAATGCTGAGCAGAAAAACAGTCTTTGGCCCTCAGCACTGCTGCCTGCATTCAGCCTGGGACCCTGCAGAATATCCCCTCCCAGGTGATGAGTGACCGACCCTCTGAGGTGCTAAAGCAGTGTCACTACTTGTGATGAGAATTTTGTGAGCACAGAACCAGCCCTGGGCTCCTGAGCCAGAGCTTTGGGCATTTCTCATGTTTGCAGTGAATTAGAGCCGATATATCACATGGAGAATGGTGGCATAGTCAGGGTTGGTAACCTCGAAGGCAGTTTCCCTCATGTAACAGCCCAGGATGGGGGGAACTGCTAGGCTCCACGGGCTTCTACTGAAAGATCATTCTCATAGATTTTCACATGCCTTAGAGACAGATGTTTGGTGGTTGAATCCCCCCTGACTTTTTTGCCGGTTCAGGCTGAGAACATGTAGTGTGTTGACCTCCTTCTCTCTGGGCATCTGGGCCGGGTGAGTCCTATGCTATACATCTAGATAAAAGTTATTTAAAATGTTGTCTTCCAAATAGAAACAAGATATTTATAATGAATTACCCCCAGGAAACATGAAACATCTCAGGTGGCATAAAAAGCTGTCAGCACATCATAGGACCCCCCCCCCCCCCAGCCTGAAATGGTTTGACCCCGACCTGCGGCTCTGCTGAGCTCTTACTGCTTCCGCCTTGGATTGCTGTGCAGGCCTCGCTCCAGCTCCAAGTGGCCCTGCTGCTGCTTTATACCTCCACATCCCCTTCATCTCACTTAGCACCATCGTTTACTCTCTGTCTTTCTACCGTAATGCAAATTTCGTAAAGACAGACCCTGTGTTCCTTACTCCTTAATTCTTAAGGATAAAAGCCTTACAGATAAAAGCTCTTGTATAAAAATACCACAGTTTCTTTTTTTTTTTAAATCCATTCCTCAGTTGATGGGCATTTGGGTATTTTTATACAATGGAGTATAAAAAAAGATCAGCTTGAGGCTTTTATAGTAAATGGATACAAGTAGAGGCCATACTCTTAAATAAAATAAATCAGCCCTGCATGTGTAAACATCATATTATTTTGTTAGTATAAGAATCTGACATAATAAATAAATTTGAAAGGTGCAGTAGATACTGTGAAAGAGAAAGAATGTTCAAAGGGAAGGACCAACTGGGAAGAGGGAAAGCACAAAAGAAATAAAGAAGAAAGGGAAAAAGAAATACTTATATGGGGCCGGGGATATACCTCAAAATGGCATAAGTGCCTTCCTGGCAAGTACAAGATTCTGAGTTCAGTCCCTGCTACCACAAAATAAATAAACAAACGAACAAACAAGTAATTTTTTTAAAAATAAATGTGTATATATAGCTTACATAGCTTGGATAATTATGCTGATTCCTGCTGGTCTATTGAAAGGAACAGCTAATGCTTAAGTTTTTTTTCTCTCTCTCCTTTTTAATTTTTTAACAACTTTTTCTGACCAGTTGTACATGCTTATGTAAGTGCTGAGCTGAACAACTAATTCGCAGACGACAATATGCAATATAATAAACACTGTTGAATTCCTATTATCTTGTTTAGTGAAATTCTATACCGTTTCAAATTTTTAAATTATTTTTGTTCTCTTTTAAAATAATAAATAAATAAATACGGTTTAAAAAGCTCCTGTAGGGTTTCCAGGAAGATGGGTGGAGCTTCCAGGCCCCATGGAGGTGGTAGGGATGGGAGATCATTCCTAAAGCTTCTGAACACACTGCATCCGTCCTTGAGAAACTTTGTGCTCCAGGAGCGGCTGTCTCCACTGGCGATCTGAGCCTCCTCAGCCTGCGGCAGGGGACAAGTCAGGGTGAATCGGATCCTGGGCTTCTGCACCCCACTTCTCCCAGAAGTCCTGCTTCTTTCCCACAAGAATCCCAGGGCCGGTCCTGCTCATATCTAAAGACACTGAAGTGCACCACCTTATTTTCCTACCAATTTTTCTGTTCGGTCAGTATTTATTTTGTCAAAACTATTTTATACCCCCCTTATAACCAGTATTTATTGATTTATTCATTTCTGATACTGAGGACGGAATCCAAGGGCTATAGCCACAGTGATCCTTCACTCTATTTTTGTACTGGGAATCAAACTTGGGACCTTGCACTTGCCAGGCAGGTGCTGTGCCTCTGAGCTACATTCGCAGCTCACCCGCCTTTCCTGAGACACTGAGTTGCCTGGGCTGGGCTCTAGCTTGGAATTCTGCCTAAGGCTGTCAGAGTGCTGGGATGGCAGGCATGGGCCATCGTGCCTAGCTGCAGCCACTTTTGGGTCCCTGAAATATTAGTCTCTATTAACTTCTGAAGATGGTAGAGCATCTCAAAAATAACAGAACAAATAAAAACAAACATCTCTGCAGTTTTCCGTAAACATTATCTTTTCCTTGGCTCAGTGCCTATTTTCCACCATCCGAAAGATCATCTCCTTCATTCCTAAATTACTTTTCGAAATCCAAAAGTCTCATCTCTGAAGTACTTGACTTTTAAGAGCAACATCTTGTTTCTTTTTTTTTTTTTTTTAATATTTTCTGTTTCTGCCTTACTTTTTTCTAAACGTTAGGTTTTAACTGAATTCCTATGACCTTTCTGTGCAGTTTCTCATTTGTTCAGTATTTGTGATTAAGGTTGCTGAGCCACTTGGTGTAACAATACTGGAGCTAGTTCTTTTCCTTCCAAGCACCTCCACCTCTCACCCACCCATCCTGATACAGTTGCTGGGCAAATGTGTGTCTGAAGCCAACTTCATGTCAACACGCAGGCTGATCTATTGCACGGCTTCTCTATCTTGTTTTCTGGGTCTTTCAACCACTTTTTAAAATACATTTGGCAAGACTAGGTATATTTTTAAGATGCCTTTTTTCTCAGTGAGACCTCATCTAACCCAAGCAAACTTTCTTACTAAAAATAGCAGCTGCAAGTAAGCCTTTGCAAAATATTATAGTCAAGTCTTAAGATGGAACTTCTTTGAGTCTTAATCCAACTTATCTAACAGGCTTATATTTTTCTCTGCTTTTTATCTGACAGAGGATTCAGGTGAATACATTCAAGGTCTTACAGTTGGAATGACTTGAACTTTTGTTTGTTTCTTTCTTGCCAGGAATCAAACTCAGAACCTTGCGCCTACCAGAAAGGCACTGTTCCACTGACTATGTCCCCGGCCCCACCACTTCAAATTTTAATGGTTGATTTAGTTAATGAACATATAATGAACATTTATTATCAAGCTCTGAGGAATTCAGAAAACAGTGGTGAAAAAAAAAAAACAGAAACTGCCCCTGCCTTAATAGAGATTATGGTAGAGGGAAACCAACATGAATCGTTGAACATGAGGGAATGGAAAATGTTGTCATTGTCAGGGACCAGGGTGGCATGCCACAATGCTCAGGGTCTCTGGATGCCGGATCTGAAAGGTGCTAGAGCCTATGTCTGCAGTAAGCTTAGCAACTGGGAAAGCAATGGGAAGAGTGAAGAACATCCCAGCCATTGCATTAGCACTGCATTGCCCTGCCACTGTTTATACCTCTGTGACTTTCAGGGTCCACAGGGATCATTTAGCTTTTGCTCTCATGTCTTGTATATCTCTTATTTTCACAGTTTTTTGAGGGAAGACAGTTTTTTGTGTTTTTTTTTAATCTTTTAAAATTGAAGAATGTATTCATTTTCACGAACAGTGTATTTTCCAAAAAATGTTTTCATATAGATTTTTTTTGGCACAATCTAGATTTGAGAGGCTATCAGACTTGGACCACGTCCTCGTAGATCCTTCATCTAAAGAAGTCTTTGAGCCCATGTGATTCAAGGAGTACTGCATATCTTCACATTAGATTGTTTATTTATTTATTTGGTATCAAATCTTGGTATACAGCTCAGACTCAGTGATCCTCCTGTCTCAGCCACCCCAGTGCTGGAATTACAGGCGTGCAGCACCACACCTGGTTTCAGGGCTGGCATGGCATGTGGTACCAGGGATCAAACCCGGGTCTTTGTGCTTGCCAGGCAGGCTTTTAGACTGCCAAACTATCTCCCCAACCCTCTTCACATTAGACTGTATTTAGTTTCACTGTGAGAAAATAAAACTTGGAAGAAGGAATTCTTAATGTCTAACTTTGAAAAAAATGACCATTAATTCAGTATTAGATTTAACCTGACAGTTCTTTTTCCTGTGACACAAAGCTCTGTATTAAATATTTATCTGCCGTATGGACAAAAACCTAATATTCTAATTTTTTTTAATTTTTATTTTATTGAAGTACAAATATCAACGAGACAGTTTTATGATACCTTGACAAGATGGACTTGATAAATTAATACATTGCAAACTGTTTTCATAAAGTTTTGGTATCGTAGAAGGTGCATACATGATATTATACTTACAGACATTATTATAGCAGATGTCTCTTATCAGTAAATTAAGAGAGTGTAGCTGTTTATGTATCTTATTTTTTATACCTGAATTGCATCAAAGATTCAATAATTAATACTTTCTACCTTGTTATTTTCCTAGTGGTTGTCCATAGTACTAGAAGCCGACATAATATCCTGTCCAACCACCATTAGTGCAAATCTTGCCTCTCATAGAATTATGTAGAAGCACGGCGTTATCTATCCCAACTGTACTGTCCATACACAAACATCATGATTCT